>JARJDX010075655.1:0-11246 GCA_030264735.1 Gymnusa sp. GC000175
TTGACTTTGCTAGTGGTACTGAAGGCTGCGGCCCAACAAATTGCCGGGTGGCACTCCTTCTGGCTAGCTCATCTGCCCTGTCATTACCGCGATTTCCCGAATGCCCTTTTATCCACCAGATTTCTACGGCATTGTTTTCTGCCAGGTGTTGCAGCGATTGGTGGCATTCTATCACCAGCTTGGAGTTGACTTTAGGCCTCTCCAGTGCTAGCATTGCCGCCTCCCAGCATTAGTTTTCAAAGATATTATTACTCTCCAAACTTCGGATGACCTCGCGCCTTTAATTTGGGATTCAATTTGTAAGCATCTTTTTTCCATCACTGTACTCTTGGCCTTCCTTACTTAAAATGTCTCATTAACTGTTACCTTATTAATTCTTTTATAATCTATATAAACTCTGGATGAACCATCCTTCTTGTGCACAAGTACATCTTGGCTGACATATTCTGAATCCGAGACTTCCCCAATGCCGCCTTTGATCCATTTCCCCACTTGTTCATCGACTATATTGCGCTCTACAAAGGGCACACGTTTGGGAGAGCAGACCCTCTTCTTGCGCATCCGCCAGATTCTCATTTTTATCTTCTTGGTCTTCATTTTCTCCGTCTTTACCAATGTGGCATAAATACGTTAATATTCGTATTACATATTTCGTTCATCATAACTTATGTCTAACCTAAGGCAAACCGTAACCAAGTCAAAAGTTTTAGTTTCTTCTAGCTTTGCGTTATACTTTTCTGAACCTTTTATAAAGCTAAAGCCTTTAAATTTTGCTAATGTACCTCTGTTTAATCGTAATTGTTTATCAGCAGTAATTATTGTAAATAATGCTTTTAACATTTTAGCTTTACAGACACTAAGGCTTTTCTGCACAGCTGGTATATCACCTAATATCGTCATCTTGTAATTAAAGCAAACTTTTTAATTTATAACTTTCTAATAGCTGGAAGTGACTGACGTTTTGCACTATTTACAACTAAACAACTGTCCTAAACACACACCTAACATATAATTAAACGGATTTATTAAACAAACTAAATATGTTGAAAATAATAAACACTATTGGAAAATACTAAACACTGAAAGAGCAACTTAAAAATATCATAAATAATGACAAACTTTTATATAAAATCAACAAAAATTCACACGTAACGCACGGCCGTCCTTTCGCTTGGTTAATTTTATTTTATCCAGACAACCATGGCGGTGGTTACGTCAACCATTTCCCACACTGATATGCTTTCTCTTTACTTAATCAAAAGCTTTTTCTTTGTCTAAAAATGGACATATCTTCTTTTTTGTGTATTGGTAGGATGATCCCTGTCCGCCAGGGCTTCTTTTAGTTCTTCCATATTAAATTTGTTTTCTCATTTCAGCACTTTTTATCTTCATATCCTTCCTAACTCTTCCTTAAACTGTGTTATTGTGCATTATATTTAACCATTCTTCAAAATATTGTCTTCATCTGTCCATAATTTTCGTTTCTTCTGTATACATTGTTTCTGAATTATCCTTAAAATTTATAATTATTCTTGTTTTTTTGGTTTTCATTTTTTTTAATGTCCTGAAAAAAAATCTTTATTTTCTTTACTGTTTCTTTCCAAAATTTTACCAGCTGTGACTTTTTGCGGTTGTTACCTTTTCTCTAACTTCTATTTTTATCTTTTTGTAGTCATAGTAGCTTTTTGATATGTTCTTCTTTTTTACGTTTTATTGCCTTCTTTATTTCCTCATTCTATTTGTTTTCTTGTGCTATTTGTTTTTAATGTTCTACAAATACCTTTTGTGGCTTTAATTATAATTTCTTATCTGTTCAATTTCTCCACTTAACTAACTTGTTTCTTCTATATTTATTTTGTGGTTTACTGTTGCTTTGTACTGCATACCTTTGTTCTATCAGTTTGTCCACTCTTATAGATTCATATTTAATGTCTTAGCTATTTTCCACCTTACTTTTTACTCTTACTCTGTTATAGTTTTTGTTTTTAGTTTGCCACTACCATATTATGATCGCTCAATATTTCTGGTCCTGTTCTGACCCTTACATAAATTACATCACTTTTATATTTTCTATTAGTTAGTACGTAGTCTATGGTTGAACGTTCTCCAAGTTTTTATAATTTCTAGTGTATTTGTGTGTATTGTTATATTCAAAGAAAGTAATTATAATAATCATATCATTTACTAGACAAAATTTCTAGTATTTTGTTTCTATTGTTAATTCCCGTGGCCTCTTCAAACTTTCAAATTCCATCAAATTTTATCGTTTCTTTTCCAAATCTACCATTTAACTCTCACGCTATATAAACTCTGCTTTTTTTTTAGATCTTTCCAAAATTTGGCGTTTATTTTTAATGCTTTATCTTCTTTTGGTCCATACGCTGCTATTGTAACATACCATTTACTTAAGTATGTTCTTATTTATTATGCATCCCACATCTTCTGCAACTTTTTCTTTTTTCCACTCCCTTGTATACCATCCATTGGTACTTTTTTCCCTGTCCCTTTTTTTGTTTCTGTTATCGCTAGTACATCTAGTTCTACTTTGTAAAATTTATTGCATAGCTCCTTTTTTGTTATTTATTGATTTATTACTCCAAGTACCTATTTTCATAACCCTAGTTCTTTGCTTGTTCAAATTGTCTGCCTTTTTATCTCGTAATATATTTTTAGATTTTCCCTGATATTCTCCGTTATTACCACTCCCTTTACGATTTTATCCCATGTTATGATGGGATAAAATCTTTATCAACGATTATTTTTGCGTACCGTACCTTAACCCCTTAATGTTTCCCATTTCCCTTTGAGTTTCTCTTTTCCCTCTTGTCAAATCATTCTCAATGTATATTTTTGCGTTCTTTAGGTTTTCCTTTGCTTCTATGATTTTTATTTTGGTTTACCAGTTTGGTAATCTTACTTACTTACGGATTTTCTTTAAATAAGTTCTTAGAACATTTTTTCTTTTTAATTTTTCTTGTTTTTCTGATGTTATCTACAGCTTTTCAATCTTTTGTGTTTTTCTTTGTTCCTGCCACTCTTTTTCTTTTTCATCTCGGCTCTAAGGTCTTTTACTTTCGTTTTTAATCATTCTATTTTTACCATTAATATTTGTATCATTGACTTAATTTCCTTTTACTTCCTGTCTTTACATATTTTCACGTATTTTCTTTACCCCCCTGTTTGCTGTATTCTCTTCTTTTTGTTTCTTGTATTCAGCACCTTTTTACTTGTACTGAATATTTCATAATTCTTTATTCCTTTTATTATCCTTTGCCTTTTATTATAATTCATATTAGTGCTTTTGTGGTATATCTGTTTTTTGTTATATTTTAGCTCTATTGTATTCCCGCACTTAGATGTTATTTGGGTTGCTATTCTCACCGCGCTTAGCTGCTTCCCAGGTCCTCTCCTCGGAGGTCACAGCTAATCTTTAACCATATATTTAAGCTTAAATATCTAATTAATTTTTAATTTTTGTTATGGCACTCTACCTCATTCTAATTTCTTCAATCTATCTATAGTGATTTAAATCTTTTAATTATCCATTGCTCTATTTCTGCGCCCGCGGGGCGTAGTTTGCCCCATAGACTATATATTGCCCCCTGTCCTATATGCCCTAAGAAAAATTTTCTGTATACAATTTAGAGTAGAAGACAGAGTTTAAGATTATCAGCTTTAAGAGTTGTGTGATCAAAGCTTATTTATACAAGACTCGGCTAATGACCAACGTATTTTTTCAGGATTGTTATAAGTAAATTTTTCATTTTTCTGTTAAGGTGGCGAAGCAACTTGGAGAAAATTTTTGACCCTTCCCAACATTTTAAAAGAATTTAACCCAAAATTAATAGGATTTGCAACTGAACAATCAGCAAGTTTTCAAAAAACGTCCCAATTTAACGTTGCAGAATTAGGAGCTGTTTCCCATAACATGCCATACATGACTAAAGTGTTAATTAAAAGAATGTTAAATGATTTGAGAATAGATATAAGAAAAGACTGGAAGGTACTCTTCAATTTTCGAATAACAAAATTATTGAACACAATTTTTAGCTTATCACGATAATGTTTGGAACAAATGACTTTTGTAATGAAGTTTGTTTCTTTAATAATCCCGAGGATGCTTTAAAACTGCACCAAGATGATTTATTACAAGTCTTACGATTATTAAAAAAATATCTACCAAGAACTTTAGTGAATTTAATTCCACCAATAAGTAATTATAGTTTGGCTAACGAGAAATGAGATTGACGCAATGTTTTCCAAAGTGCACAATTTTAACACGTTGTGTGCCAACTTTGAAAACTCTTGTAGTTTGTTTTCGTATCTCGCTACGGGTACGGATACACTTGTTTTTTAATGTTTGCAGCGTCACGTTGGCTGACACTTGTAACGTTATGTTAATTGCCACTTTTGGCGTTATAATCGATTGTATTGTAAAGTTCGTTGCCGAGCTTAGTTAATTGAGTGTAAAAATAACGACTAAACTTGTTACGAAACAAAGTGTAAATTAACACAAAAAATTATTATTGTGAATACAATCTAACACAATACACCACAGATTACGTTATTTTATAATGGACAATAATAAGGCCACACTGTAAAGGCAACTACGCATTAAGGTCAATAGTTAATAATGTCGCGCAGGGTAGCTATGCACCAAAATTAACAGTTATAATAATAAAGCCGTGCAGGGCAGTACGGATTCGGGTAACGGGCTTTTTTTAACGGGACGCGCCACGTTCGCTCACTTTCACTTCCAAGTTAACACTAATCTACTTACGAACTACCTCCTCTGTAGTCAGTTAAAAATCGATATAATCCTATTTTTACTAGGCAGAGTTTGTTAGAAAATCGATATGATCGCAACCTTCACACACCGCTTTTCAGACTCCCCCTCAAAACCTTGCATTCGTACCGAAATATGTTCTGGACACAAATTCTTTTGCGGGCGTCCAATCTTTCTTCTGGGAATAACTGGGGCTGGGTATTCCCCTTAAATCCTTAAAATGGACGGGGTCGGTATTATAAAAACACCCTTCTCAGTAGATATCCCATACGTAGTTGAAGACTTAAAGTTGCATACCTGGTGGGGTCCATCCTCTTGGATTAATATTTGATTTAATTCCTTTGCTCGCATTACTTAATTTATGAACCTGTAATAATACTCGATCCCCTACTATATATTATTTATAGAGGTGCATTTTTTGATCAGCAAAAATCTTTCGGTAATCTTATTTCTGTGCTTTGACCTCCCTTCATTTTCCATCTTCTGGAGATGTGGCGTTATTAACGAAATGAGTTCTTCTTTTTTACCTATCATCATCAGATTGCAGGCAACATCTTCTGGACTGCAGACAATAGTTTTCAAGCAAACGTTAAGTAAAAAGGTGTTTGTCCTGTAGAGTCACACTTAGCTGTGTTAATAGCAAACCTTATAGCAGAAATCTTTGCCTTTAAAGAAACATGGTTTCCTTCTACCAAAATTTCCAACTGAATCTTCATATCCCTATTCATTCTCTCAATGTGGTTAGCTTCCGGGTGGTTATATGGGATAAACGATTGATCAATACCCAAACAGTAACATACATACTGCATGATATCAGTCACAAACTGTACACTATTGACAAAAATAATTTGTACTCCATAGCGTAGGAAGACTTTAACAACTAGGACTTTACAATATGTCTTTGCTGAAGCCACTTTTAGTGGGAACATTTCTACCCATCCAGAACATGTTTCTTTATTAATCAAAATCCACTTGTAACCATCGTCATCCATAGGTAATGATCCGAACAAATCAAATGTAAGGCATCAGGTTTAAAATTCATGGCTTTATACCGCTATCACTCAATACGCATTATATATTTATTCATATACTTTCGCATGCCTAGCCAATAATACCTAGAGGCAATGCGACTTTTTAACTACATAATCTTCAAAATTACTTTTCTTTATACCTGTGAGATACTCTTCTTTAAACTCTTGTTCTGGGACGTACCGATAAAGGACTATCACTGTCATGGGGTAATCTCTGGCAGTGCGATTATGAATATATGGATGTTTAGTTTTCTCGAAACAATCGATATTTTCCTAACTTTCGGGTCCATGAGTTGCTCATGCTAAACACGTTTGCCATCCTTATTAAAAAAATTAATAACTACCCTATAAATTATTCAAACGCATCGTGATTTAAATTCACATGCATATCTAGAAATCATA
This sequence comes from Gymnusa sp. GC000175, assembly GCA_030264735.1. NCBI lineage: Eukaryota > Metazoa > Arthropoda > Insecta > Coleoptera > Staphylinidae > Gymnusa > Gymnusa sp. GC000175. The sequence continues at coordinate 6,220 of JARJDX010075655.1, forward strand.
TTGTCCATGCGTGGCATATGATATTTTTTACTCTAGGTACCAAGGAACCAAGACCACCGGTGACGGCCACGATGACTCTCACTCTTAAATTTTTTTTGGTCTATCATTTTGTCAAGCTACGGATGCAAAAATTTATTTTTTAAAGGCTGGAATTCTGTAAGGCGAATTGGAAGTCAACGCGTTATTTCCCGTTTCTATGCAATGCACCGCCATTTTGGGTTGCTTCTTCCCCTTATGCAAACGTGCCTTTGTTCTTCTCCAAAACTCTTTGTAGCTTTTACTTTTCGTGTTCGCTTAATGATTTTGCTTTATACTTTCTTAATGCCATTTCACGGGCTTCCTCAATAAAACCCCTTGTATCGTGATTTTTTAATTTTTGAATTTAAGCTTAAAACTTGTATTTGGATCTTCCGTAAAGTGCCACATTATCTGGGTCATGTTTGAAACCACACCTTTGCCTTTAAGGAAGTGGAATGCTAGATGGGTGTGGTTAGTCTTAGAGTCCATAGATATAACGAAAGTGGTAGGTTCGACTTTATTTAGCAAATTAACATCCGTGCTATGAGAACATCTTTTCTGATTTTCCGTCGGCAAGCATCAATAAACGCATGCCCATTCTTTTTAAGAACTTTTAATAAAGTGCAAATGCGAGACTTTGCTTAGCTGCCGTGTATACGTACCCTTAAGCATTGAATCCATCAATTATCACTTCCAAGATCAGTGTTAAACTCGGAATTAATTTTAGTGATCCTGGTTCCAAAGCATAGAATCCTATCAACCTAGTATCTAACAACTCATTTTTGTATGTTTAGAACGCACCCTTGTCTGACACCTCTAAGGATTTTGATTTCTTTTGTTTTTTCCTTACTAATTCTAACAGTGGCTGCTTGGTTCCAGTATAGATTAGTATTGATTCTCAGGACTGTTTCATCTATTCCTGTATTTCTTAGCACTCTTGCATGTTGTATCCGGTCGAATGCTTTTTGATTATCAATTAAACATGCAAAGACGTCTATGTTTACGTCTCTTAATCTTTGAACGAGAACCTGGATGCTGAAAAGAGCTTCACGTGTACCAAATGCATTTCTGAAACCGAATTAGCTTCCGTGGGATATTTTCCTCTCATTTCTCGTATATCCTGTTGTCTATAATTCTTAGGAAATCTTTTAGTGGGTGGTTGATTAGGATTATGGTTCTATGTTCTTCGCATTTGGTTGCATTTGGTCTTTTTAGTAGTGTTATAAATTCCGATTGTAACCATTCGTTTCGAATAGTTCCAGTGTCATATATCTTGTTGAATATGAGTGCCAGTTTTTTCAGGTTATCCTCGTTTAAGATTTTAAAAAATTCTGCCTTCGTGTTGTCGAGGCCCGGTGATTTCCCATCCTTCATTGAGAGGATTGTTTTTCTTATTTCGTCGATCAGTAAGCTTAGTCCCGTCCCATCTCCAATCTGAGGTACTTTTGTTCGAAATAGTTCTTTTATATTATATAGTTTTCCCACGTTTGTTTTATATTTTCTTGGGCTATTATTAGTTTTTTTGATGCATCAACTAATTTGTTTACCCATTTTTTTTCTTTTTCCCAGTCATTTGTTTGATCTTCTTATGGACATTAAATTCAAATCTTTTTTTCTCTGAAACTCTTCAATTTCCCCTCAGTTTTGCTTCATTTCTTGATCTTGGGCATCCCTACATTTTTTCTGTATTGTTTTGGTTATCCGTTTATATTTTCTTGCGTTGTTTTAATGGGCTCATCTTTGTTCCATTTGTTGTATATCTCATTTGTCATCCATTGTTTCTTTTTTCCGCCGTCTGGTATTAGTTGTGACTCTTTAATGGTTTGCACTGCATTATTTATGCTTTGAATACTTTTCTCGACTGAGGAGCTCATTGTTGCTGTTAGTTGTTCGTTTAGCTCTGCTTCTGCCAGTTGTTTTATGGCTGAATCCTTTAGTTTTCTAAGGTCACATTTGATGGTTTTCTCTCGTTTTACTCTAAACGCTTCCACCAGGGGTACGTGGTCCGTTTGTAGGTCAGCTCCTGGGTATATCTTAGCAGATATGCTGTTTCGATACCTTTATTTAAAAGGATAAAATTGATTTGGTTCTGTATGATATTTTCTGGTTTATCTTTGGGTGACTTCCATGTGTACAGTCTTCTTGCTGGTAATTTGAAGAATTTATTGGTGGCTACAAGGTCCAATTCATTCATAAACATACTTAGTTGGTTTCTTCTTTTGTTTCTCTCTCTTAGGCCATATGGTCCTATGTAGTCTCTTTTTTGCGCCTTCCCTAATTTGGAGTTGAAATCTCCCATTATTACACTGCCTTTCACATCTCTATGCCGTTGACACTTTCTTCCGCCTTTAAGACCGATTTCTCAGTCTTTGGACAAAAGGGTGCCCTAACCTCCAAATACATGAGTATTTTAGAGTTTGGTCACCTTTTCCGGCAATCCTTCGGTCCATACCTGCGTTCGTCACCTATAAGGGTGTTCCGGTCTTCAACCAACTTGGAAGTGCAGTGCAATTGACCACGCTCCCCGCACAACGTGTTTTTATAATTATATCGTGGTATTACGCGCAATAAACTAAATACGTGTGTTCTGATTCATAAGATAACCTCGTGTCTTACAAATGTTACTTATTTATTAAATAAAATTGACTATCAGTAAAAACAAACCTGCCTATAATAGCAAAAAAAATAAAAAAGTAATAGCACTGCATACATTTTTTTTGGCATGCCATCATAAATAGAAAGTATTTGATCTAAAGTAATTTGAGTCATTTTCAGTTCACGTTAGCCTAATTAAAACAGCAAATGCAACCTATTTTAAACTTTGTATTTATTTTAGATAGTTTTCCACTACGGCAAATCAATGCTTTGAGATGTGATACATTTCACAAATTTTTTTGTCCTTGCACCTTCGGTCTTCCTAACGATCACCTTTTTCCAATTTTGGAAAAAGTTCATTTACGCTGGCAAGGAATAGACGTGGAACTTGCAAACGATCCCGAATTTCAGACGAATGATTTTGCTGTTATTGTGCAACCATTTTTAATTAATTTTACTCTTCCGATGGTTGACGATGGATTTGATTACACTTTTATAGCTCCAGATTGTTTTCATATGAGCCAAAAAGGATATGCGGCCAGTAATTATTACATAAAAAATAATTGTGCTGTAATTGTTAAATTATTTTGCAGTGGCCAATGCTATTTGGAATTCAATGTTGCAACCAGTGGGAAATAAAACTGATGATTTGGATTATACGGTTTTGAGGACGTTCAAATGTCCCACCAATAAAAATCCCTATATTTTTACTAATGAAAATAGCCAATTATAGAAATAAACATATTAATTTACTATACTACATTAATTTTTAACAAAGGGCGTGCGAATACTTTTGCAAGTAGTGCTAGGATGAAAAAGAAATGAATTTCCAGGGCGATCAGGTAAGCAGTCTAAGCTGTGGAGAGGACACAGACAGACCGACAGACACCATTTTGAAAACAACTTTTTCTGATTGAGGAAGGTCAAAATAAATATTTCCGCGAAAATCTCAATTTCGAAAACTTTCGCGATTACTATTCTTTCTTTTAGATCGTAACTAAAGGTGTGCGGTTAGTATGTTTATTGGTATATAGGTATAGTAACACAATTAATATCAAATAAAAAATGAAATAAAACCTAAAAATGTAAGTCTGTTTTTTTTAAGGAATAATGACAGCAAATGTGGCTTCTTGATTTACCATTGAACATGCCTCAGGGCAACGAGTAAAACAATCTACGCAAGTTAGGCAGTACCGAAATCTTTCCGATGTCGGCATAATTTTAATATCAATGACATGATAACATGATCAAAGTTTTTTGAAGGTGTGGCGATAGCAATAAATGGAGCAAGGGTATATCTAGTTGTTTTTGCATGTTGTCATAATTCACAGCATAGTGTTCACTTTCTAACGTTTTTCCGGATGCAAGGCCTAACAAAACGATCAACGACTGCTCAGACTATAGTTTTTACTCCTATATAGNTCTTTCGTAAAGCAGACATGATGTAAAGCTATAATAAAGCTGCAAGAGGCACAACCCTAAGTTTTTGTTGAATATTTTTGCAGCTAGATGTCATTATATTGAGATTATAATCAAGATCGACGATGGTATAGATTCGCGATAATGCATCAGCAATTACGCGTCTTTATATAACGAACGTCGGTGGTAAACTGACCGATGAAATCCAAGTAATGAAATTGGGGTGGCAATGTTTTGTCCAAATTTTGCTGGAAAGCAAACTTTATTGATTTGCGGTCTGTAAAAATGGTAAAATGTTTCGCCTCCAACATATACCGAAAATATTTAATATAACGGTAGAAAGAGTTCCCTGTCGTATGCGATGTACTTTCTCTCGGCCGAACTGAGTTTTCGGGAAAAAGACGCAAGTGGTTTCGATATATCTCGCACTCATCACACATGATGGCTAGCAGAGCATTACTGTGTGGATGCGCCAACAATGTAGCTTTTGTAAGAGTGGTCTTGCATTCGAGGAACGTACGTCGTGCTTGCTCTGACTAAGTTATTTCACCTTACCCTATATATTATTTAGTGGCAAGGCAACTACAGCTTGCACCTGAGAAATCAGAAGCCATACTCCTCACCACCAAAAGGAAAATTAGCTGCATTCGCTTCAATATTCAGGGCTCTACCATCAAGCCCAGTTATGCCATTAAATACCTTGGGATGTGGCTTGACACAAAGCTCAGTTTCGTAGTGCACATCACAGAGACCATCAAAAAGGTCGAAAAAACTATAAAGGCTCTAACAAGCCTGATGCCTAACGTGGGGGGGCCAAGAGCCTCTAAAAGAAAAACAATGGCGTGCGTCATCCATTCCATACGCGGCACCGGCGTGGCACACGGCAACTAAAAATAAAAGAGCCATAAAGAAGCTGGCAAGTGTTCAAAGGCTGATGTCGATCAGGATATGTAGCGCATATAGGACGATCTCGACAGAGGCAGTAGGGGTAATTG
>JARJDX010075680.1:0-11769 GCA_030264735.1 Gymnusa sp. GC000175
GTAATTCAAATTCTATCGTTTGATTGGACCATTTTTTACTGGATATTTAAATCGTGCCAATTTCGAAAAAGACGAACATAGTCGATTGAAAAGTTTTAAACAGACCAATAAACGAGCGCTATTCAGGCGGCCATCATTTTTTAGCCATAGTTGCCAACTTTATTTGTGCAAGGATTTTTACACAGGGTGTCAAATTTGAATACCTTACAGCTAATTTATTTTTTTTAAAAGGGTCTGTCTTTAAATTTTATTTTCCAGTCATATTTGTGCCTTTTAGCGATTATAAGTGAGAAAAATTAGGAAGTTTAATTTATTTAAGCAAATATTCTGTATTCGATTTTGGTCGTTAAACATTAATTTCTAGGTAAAATGGAGCGATATTTTATGAGGATTTTCAGAAAGGATTATTTATTTATGCAATTATTTTAGAGAGGATTGGACACGACCAATAAAATAATTTTCCAAGTCAAGAAAAACGTCTAGTCAACATAAGTATCTAAAGTATAAAGTAAAGTATCTAAAAAAACTACCAAAAATATTCCTAAAAATAGAAAAGACAAAAAAAAATAAAATAATAAAACATAAATGCAATAATAAAAAAAAATAAGTTTTTCACTCGAACTTCTGGGTCTAATCTGCGTCACAAGAGTCACCTTTGAAAATCCTCGCATATTAACAATAAGGGGCAACCCTATTTTTTGTAATTCAGCCTAGCAACTTCAAACGTGAACTGGAGGATAAAGTCTAGGCCAATTACAACGAAGCCTGGAAGGCCCACGGAACTTTATTCACACTCCAAGCCTAAAGTCAGTATGTAATTTAGATTAATCACTTGTTATTCATTTAAAGCTTTTTTAAATTTGTTTCTTCTTTCGAAAATATACAAATTTCGAGCTATTTGATGACCACCAAGTACTTGAAAATTATATTTGTATAGACTCGTTCACGTTAACGCAATTTGTTAGAGCACACATTCTTTTTATTTGAGCAGAGATCCTTCTATCTCTATGTATATATGATATGTGCACAATATCGGGCGCATATTTTACACTGTGCAAACTGAACATAAAATGGAGCAAAATTTAATTTATCCAAGCCCAAGTTTTCCAAACGATGGAATGGAATTAAGAGCGTTATATGCGCGAAGAGCCCCATAAAACACTTAGGGGTTGCAATGTTTTCCTATTTATATTACTTGTTTTAGTGCCATTTTTATGTATTATATAAGCTATTTCAATGGAGAATATCTCATATATTTTAATGATCATGCACTACTACAGCCCTAATTTTATATGCTCATAACTCAAACATTTCATACCGGGAATGATATAAATTTTATGATTTGCTTTTTTTTTAATTTCAATTCTTTGGTTGTAAACTGCAACTGCAAGAGTATTTTAATATCAATATCAAAATATTTATGGAATTTTTAAGTGAAAACAAAAATATTGCAAGGAAACGAAATAAATTTTACCGCAATTTTTATTACTATTATTATTTTTGATTTTATAAATACTATAACAGCCCAACGATGTCATTATATTCTCGAATTCTACCTATTTACCCTATAATTTCGCTTTTCACCATTAGATGTCTCTTAAGTGTGTTGGTTGGGCATTCGGTACGAAACCAGACAAAAATGTTACAATAAAGTTATTTTAGTTTTATATTTTACATAATTTTTATTCTAGTAAAATTTCAATCTTGATTTTAATCCGGCATTGATCTTCTAATACCATAATATCACAATTTTAGATGGTTTATTATATTGGCGCAGTCGGTAGGATTAAAATTTAAATCCGGGTGATATAGGTAGATCTTCTGATAGCTTAATATCACAATTCTGGCTGGTTTGATATTTTGGCGCAGTCGGTAGGATCGAATTTTTAATTCAAATAATATAAGTATTTCTTAAATTAATTACGATCACCCTTTTTATGCGTGGTATTATGTGCATAGTAACCTAACGCTAAAACTCAAGATTACGAAAGTATTCCTACACATACATGAGGTATCGGGACACGCGGTATCGGAATTTGTGCTCGATATGGATTGCAAGAGGTTAAATTACAACCCAGACATTATAATCGTTTTTATATGTTGATAGTAATAATAATAATAATAAACATATTTTTATAAATTGATACCCACGAGTTGAGACTTGTTTTGATTTTACTATTTACTAGCTCCACCTTCACGTCATAAAAAGCCATGTTAAAAATTTAGAGAAAATTAAATTTTTTTGTGTTCATAAATTATGTTAGAACGTGCATATAAAATAAAACGCAGTCATCACATACATCGTGTGGTAGTCAAATATCGGCACAATTATAAATCACCACCGATAAAAATTTCTCAATAATGTTCGGGAATAAACGCCTCAATAATTTGCGGTCGTTTATATTCTCCGCATGGATATGTTCCGTGTGCACGGACAAAGCGAAGCAAAGCAAAGCGCCGAAAAAAAAAGTATTAAAATTCACGTTATAGCAACATGGAATTGCAATTAATCTCAAAATGAGATGATGCGCGCCAGTATTGATGTAAACGAGAAAATTTGTTTTGGTACAACGCGTATTCCCGCAACGTAAAACGGAAATAATTTTCTACAATTTTCACGTAGATAAACTAATTAACGTCGATTTATCATTCTCCTTCTTTGGAAACGTACGCGGAATGCCCGTAGAACTTCTAGGGCGAGCGCTTATTAAAATATTATAATTTAAAAAAAAATTGCAACTCTTTTGCGTTGCTTTATTGGACGTTTTAATTGCAAGTCTCAAATTTATAAAACGATCAAGAAAAATTGGGTTAAAAAAATCATATCTACTTCTTCTAGGAAAAATCTAATTAAAAAGTTAATTTACTCCCTGCTACTTACCACTGGTTGCACTTAATTAATTCTTAAACTTATCAAAGAACAAGTTTGTAATGCAGACAGCACAATTTTGCGACTGAAAACACTAGTTTACAAAATAACATCAAGTAAGTACTTGTAATTGTTAAATTATTAATTTTTAATTAAAAATTAACACAATTAATCTTTTGTTTTAAAATTTGTTATTTTCAATACATAAGATTTGAAACGAAAATTTTATTCGGTTAACCGTTCAGTTGGGGTTACCTAAATATTTATTCTTAATGTCAATCAAACACAAAACAAGTGCCAACTTAAAAAGTATACATTTGATGTTTTTGTTTTTTAAATATGTTATTAACAAATAAATTTTCTATACAACCTGCAAATTTGAGCCAAATCGACACGACGATTTTTTTTTAATCGACGTTTAAAATTTAAGGTAACTGTTTTTTGGTCACAAGAAGGGAGAGAGGGTGCAACGCTACACTCCTTAATTAAACGACCGATTTTAAATTGCGTTAAAGGAGGTTATAGACAATTGTTTTGGCTACAACTTAACATCATCCGGATATTTTTTTGACTTTTAATAAACTCAGAATCGGCGTTAAAGTGCGTTTTTAAAATGGCTTTTTGAAATTTTCCAACTTTGGGTGAGAATTTCTAGAAAACTAAGACCTTAATTGAAAAACGGCGTGATGCCACGTTAAATTTGGCAAGCTGTACACGCATTATATTACATTATTAAGTAAAATAAAAAGCTTTTTTTTAATTTCATTCCTCTAGTAGTCTAGTTCAAATAGATACACGAGTATCTACACAAGTTTTTTAAAAGTAAATTTTTGCATTAATTTCCTGTCCTAATAAGGAAAAAATGTATTCAAAAGCATTTTTTTCTCTTTATTTTTTATAAGCTCCTAGTATGTGCACAAAAGTATAATAAGATTTGAAAAATAATTGGCACCTGGCGGATTTATTTGCAGTCAGCACGCATTGTGGAAGTAAAACCAATTATACATCTATTACAGAGCGCACGAGTTGCAGATAAAATAAAAATCTGGATATACAGAAAAAAATTGATAAAAACTCACCTGCATGCTCTCCCCTTTAGAAAAGCGAATGAGTAGACGACGATATCTGAAACAAAACGTTTTAGAGTTGAGGATTTTTGTTGAGCCCCGTTTCAGATTACATCGATTGGTTAAATTTCTTTAACGAATTTTAAAAACAGTTAGTGGAAAACTAGTCGAATTCAGGATGCAAAAAATCGTTAATACTTAACCCAAATTGTTCTCAAAGATATTATTTTAAGCAGAAAAAAAATTGTCAGCGCATCACTGACCTAGATTATACAGTTAGAAGCTCGAAATATTTTAGGTTATTCTTAATATACAACTGCCTGTTCCCCTGAGCTCTGTGATGATCAAAATATCTCGAAACAGAAATATAGAGCGCTAAAATTTGAAATTAATTTCAAAGATATTTAAGTAACCTCAAGAGAACAGTTAACTGAATAAAGTTAATATTACAATACCAATCTAAAATTTAAAACGTAGATTTTTTAACGTGAATTTAAAATTATTGCCATTTAACGTTTAATTAACCCTTTTTGCCAGCAATAAAATTCAAGTAATTATTAAATTTGCTAAAGTTCATATTACAATACCAACCTAAAACTTACGACGTAGATTTTTCTACGTAAATTTAAAATTATTGTGATTTAACGTTTAATTAACCCTTTTTGCTAGCAAAGAAATTCAAGTAATTTATAAATTTGTCATAAATTTTCAAATACTTTTACTGAAACTTCCAAGTACGTAACCTCTCTTTTCTAGAGAGTCATAGACGCAATGATTTTTATTAAAATTAAAAAAAATCAATAGTAAAATGAAACACAACAAAACGTAACAAAATACTTGAACCCTTACTCTAATAACACTTTAATCTGCTTAGTTGTCACAGCATATATAAGCTTAAGGGATTAGCGCAAAAGAGCTTGGGGTGAAACCGAAAAATTTATCTCTCAAGATTTTCCAGTCAAAAATTAATTGGGATCATGTTGGGATACAGACCGCACCTCAAGTAACCACAAAGCGGACAGCACAATTAATATTCGAAGAAATATAAGATAAAATTAATTTTAATGTTTTACTACGCCGCTCAACTTCAACGTGGTTGAAGGGTTGAAGCGTAATGCGGGTATTTGTGTTAACGTGAAATTGTTGAATATGAAATTATTATTGTTGTAAAGAGAAATGTTGCAGTAAATATTTTTGTTAAAATGTTGTTTCAAGGGTTATTTAGTGCAACGGGTTGTAATTCATAAAAAATTATCATAAAATTAAAGAAAATTATTCGAAATGTTTCAGGGTTTTAAATTACAATTTAATTTGAAGAATTTTATGATTTAAATCGATTTTTATCTGGACTTTTATCGGATCATTCCCCAATAAAGATTACACAGTACCAAAATTATCCACAAAACCAAATCGTCAACCCTTATTAGCAAAAGAACTAACAGAAGCTTACGTATTAACTAGAAGAATTACTTTAATACTAATTATTTCATTGTTGTGGCGTGCTTGCTTAACTAACTATTTTTGTAAACTTTTTATGAACACTGGTGACGCCTCTAAGAAGAAGTAAAAAAAATCCTGACACTCAAGCTCGAACTACGGTTTAACAGCCCTTAATACTAATTATTTTATTATTGTAGCTTGCTTGCTTAACTAACTATTTTTGTATACTTTTTATGAACACTGGTAACGCCTCTAAGAAGAAGGTTAAGGAAATCCTGACACTCAAGCTCAAACTACGGTTTAACAGCCCTTAATACTAATTATTTTATTATTGTAGCTTGCTTACCTAACTTACTATTTTTATATACTTTTTAGGAACACTGGTGACGCCTTTGAGAAGAAGGTAAAGAAAATTCTGACACTCAAGCTCGAACTACGGTTTAACAGCCCTTAATACTAATTATTTTATTATTGTAGCTTGCTTGCGTAACATTTTTTGTACAATTTTTATGAACACTGGTGACGCCTCTGAAAAGAAGGTAAAACAAATTCTGACACTTAAGCTCGAACTACGGTTTAACAGCTCTTAATACTAATTGTTTTATTACTGTAGTTTGCTTGCTTAACTAACTATTTTTGTATACTTTTTATGAACACTGGTGACGCCTCTGAGAAGAAGGTAAAGAAAATTCTGACACTCAAACTCAAATTATGGTTTAACAGCCATTAATACTAATTATTTTATTATTGTAGCTTGCTTGCTTAACTAACTATTTTTGTATACTTTTTAGGAACACTGGTGACGCCTCTGGGAAAAAGGTAAAGAAAATCGTGACACTCAAGCTCAAACTACGGTTTAACAGCCCTTAATACTAATTATTTTATTATTGTGGCTAGCTTGCTTAAGTAATTATTTTTGTATATTTTTCATGAACACTGGTGACGCCTCTGAAAAGAAAGCAAAGAAAATCCTGACACTCAAGCTTAAACTGCGGTTTAACAGCCCTTAATACTAATTATTTTATTATTGTAGCTTGCTTGCCTAAGTAACTATGTATATCTTTTATGAACACTGGTGACGCCCCTGAGAAAAAGGTAAAAAAATCACGACTCTTAAGTTCGAAATACGGTTTATTAAAGAACAATCTCAGTATTATCCGGGCTTTAAGTCATTTACGTGTTCAGGAGCCCAACTACCCTGGGAACCAATCAGAAGTGCCTAACCAGGGTCTCGTACGTCATATGTACACACTTTAAAATTTTGAATAAAGCAGCCACTTACTATTTATTTTTAGTTCTAAATAAATTGATTTAATTTATTTCATTTTGTCGTTTGTTGACGGCACAAATTAAGGATTTTTTGAATTTTCCAACTTTTGATATGAATTTCGAGAAAAATAGAACCTGTGTCAAAAAAGTAAGTACGAGGTCCTCTAAAGCATGCTTTTCTTTACAATATAAATAAAAATCAGCAATTAAAAACGATTCCTAGAATGCTCATTGGTCAAAATATGATAAAATGTATAAAATCATAGTGTGCTATGATTTTTTTATTTTTAGTCATAACTTGATTAATTTTATTCCAAAATTTATGCGATTTTCGGTTACTTGTCTAAAATTTTATGCTCCATCTGAATTATATTGATATTTTTCATAGTTAATTAGTAAGAAACTTGATTTTCATAAAACTTGTTTTTACCTCTTTTATACTAAAAGGTTTTTATTAAGCCAAATAAAGCGGTTTTAATCTTAATTGCAAAGCGATGTTTTTATCCAATGTTTAATTATACATAAATAAAGATTAAAGATAAAATTAAGTGAATTTAAATTTTGTAGCAAAATCGGAGCTTAGTGTGTAGAAATGTAACAATTGAGTTTAGATGGGATTAAAGATAAAAACGCAAACACGTTTGTAACATACGGGGGTAAAATTGTAACTTTTTTCCCTTCACAATGGAGCGGAGAGACAAGAAATAACACATTTAATTCATAGACAAGTAGAGTTGGATGTTAAGTCTTTGGGAAATAAAATAAAAAAAAGCGAGCGCACGACCCTGATAATCACTTTATATTGTGATACGGTGCGAGTTTTCTTTGGTAAATGTGAGATTAGAGGCGGCCCATTGTGTCGCACGGCCGTTTCCATTCTAACTTTTCCGTCTTACTCGAAGCAACTAATCTAATTTGATGTGTAATAATGGAAAATAAAAGTAATTGAAGGCTTAGGGATTTTTTTGTCTGGAGTTTAGATAGGATCATGAGCGCTTCAGTGCGCCACTGACAAGCTCGCAAAGCCAGTTTCAATCGATGCTAAAGTTTTAACCACCCTTGTGCGCCCCGACGCGACTCCAGTACGAATCCGCGCGCGGACCCTAACTATTCTCCCTTAACAACACGAAGCGTTATACAAAAAAACAGCGCGCGCGCGCTCAAAATAAATTTGCAAAAAAATATTTGTGCAGAATTAAAAAATTTAATTTTAGGGGCTGAAAATTTATCACAAAAATTTATAACACATTTTTAAAAGACGAAATAGATTAGTTTTTAGAAAGTTATAACGGTTTTCTAGAAATTAGTGCGCGTTGCATTTTCCGATTTAACTTTATAAATTTTTGAGAAAAAAAGTTTTTATTTACAATTTTATTTAATTGTGTTCAGTACCTACAGTGATTTCCTTAATTTAATTTTCAGTGCGCGCAATTTTCCGTAAATGTAACTGCAAGTAAGTATTAATTAGGGGTAGTTAAAAAAATTTTAATAAAAATTTTTAATTAAAATGTTTATTAAACTCAATTGTTTGGTTTTGTTTTTAATTAAAATTTCCGTTAAAATTTCGCTCGTTTTTATTTTATTCCAATTTTATTTCATTTGTTTTAATTTATTTTTTCATTTGTTTTTTTTTATTATTTAATTTTTTTTCAACATCTTTATTTAATCATTATTTTTTTGTTTTTATTTATTAATTCGTTTGTTTTTTATTAATAATTTCATTTGTTTTCATTTAATTTTTCGTTTGTTTTTGAATGATTTCCATTTAATGCCTGTGCGTGCTAACTAAGTTATTAAATATAAAATTGAAATCAGTGTTTTTTGTAATTGAACTAAAAACAATTATAAAATTTGATTGAAAATTTTACGCGAAACAAATGACAATAAATTTTATTTTTGACTGATGGTGAATTTTTGTTTTTTGAATATAATTTGCACTCGTGATAATTGAAGTGGTGGTTTATTTTATCAAGTGATAAAAATTATTTATGAAGTTACAAGTGGACAAAATTTTATATCAAAATTATTTGTAAAAATTTAGGTTAATTTATAAAAAAATGATATTTTTGTAAAAATCAATTTTGGGGGGTCTTTTAGTTATTGAAAATTCCTAAAAGATTGACGCGACACAAAGAAACATATTTTAAAAACATAATCAAAAATTTAAAGATATTGACATTTTGAAAACATTTTGACAGCCACTTAAAATTTCAAAAAATTTTATTATTTTTTTGACATTGTGAACTTGTGAATTTTTGGGGCTAATCCCTTCATTGGAAATGCATGAAATTTTGATACCATATTAGGGAGTACATTCTTAAGACATAACCAAAATTTTAAAAATATTGACACGCTGAAAACATTTTGACAGCCATTTAAAATTTCAAAAATTTTTATTAATTTTTTCGACATTGTTAAGAAGTACATTCTTAAGATATAATTAAAATTTTAAAAATATTGACACGCTGAAAACATTTTGATAGCCATTTAAAATTTCACAAATTTCTATTAATTTTTTTGAAATTGTGAACTCCTTAATTTTGGGGCTATTTCCTTTATTGGAAATGCATGAAATTTTGATACCACNAGAAGTACATTCTTTAAATATAATCAAAATTTTAAAAATATTGACATGCTAAAAACATTTTGACAGCCACTTAAAATTTCACAAATTTTTATTAATTTTTTTGACATTGTGAACTCTTTAATTTTGGGGCTATATTCCTTATTGAAAATGCATGAAATTTTGATACCACATTAAGAAGTACATTCTTAAGATATAATTAAAATTTTAAAAATATTGACACGCTGAAAACATTTTGACAGCAATTTAAAATTTCACAAATTTTTATTAATTTTTAAACATTGTGAACTCTATAATTTTGGGGCTATTTTCATCATTGGAAATGTATAAAATTTTGATACCACTTTAAAAATATTGACACACTAAAAACATTTTGATATCCACTCAAAATTTCACAAATTTATTTAGTTTTTCAGATTTGTCAGTTCTTTTTAAATAATTCCTTCATTTAATAAATAACAACATAAATTGTAATCGGCTTTATAATTAAATGCTTATGTATGTAGATGTAGAGCAGTGTTTGAAAACTATTAGTTACAAAGTGGAAAATGTAATTCTGTGCATTTACCTCAAACCGTTTGGAGCTTGTAGTAACTATTTCGCGTTTTGTAATTTTGCACAAACACGACAAATACATGTATCGTATAAATACTTTTGCAACAATAAATTATGGCTCCATGCACATGTACTAATTTGAAGTTGAAATTTTACATGACGCGCTTTGATATTCCCACATCACATATAAAATGCGCAAATAGCAAAAATGGCGTTGCAGCGTATGCACAAAAAAACATAATTTTAATAAAAATATTTTAAATCAATCGCTTGAAAGGTATAAAAAAACAAAAAACTAGCGCGCAACTTTAATTTTATGTATATTTTTACAAATTGGTGCACGTATAGATGCAAATGAAATTTATTCATTTGTGCGCTATTGGGATTAGAGAAATGTGTCCGGGTGGATGTATATTTTTCTGCGTAATTTTGTTTATTAGAAATTTTTTTTACATCTGAAAATGTTGTTTTTTCATTTGAATCGAGCTTGTGGGGTTTAAAATTTTTATTGCCATTTGTTCGTTTTTCCAATGTGATAAAAATCTAATTTGCATTAATTAATTTTTTAACTCTTTTCGACACGATGTTTAAAGATCGATAAAACTTTCAATAATTAAATAGCGTCATTTTATTAGGTTAATCAATGGCATAAAGTCGTAGAGTAATTATGCTTTTGTTTGTAATAGAGTGAAAAACAATTGAACGTCAGGGTTTTGAGTTATTTCCAAAGGATACATTTTGTTTTTAAATGGAACACTGTATGTTTTTTGATTTTCAAAAAAAAAATCTTAATTAATGATTATTCTCCTGGGTGGAATTTGTATGCATTTCCAGCCCCAAAATTATATTATTTAAAGATAAGATCAGAACCAATTAATAAAATTATAAGTAAATTTTGGACCTAAATTTGACGTGTAAATTAAAAAATCAATTTTATTTAGGATGCAAGGTTTATTTTTACTCCCATTTTTATTTTTTTGTAAAAACTTTCTTGATTTTAGTTTTAATTTGAGTGATTTTCATTTAAATTTTGATTTTTTTTGTAAAATTTTAACTATTTTCGGTAATACTTTAATAATTTTTGTTAAAACCATGTCTAATTCAAGCAACTCTTTGTTTTAAATTACGTGTACAATTTTTCTGTTAAAAAGCAAAACGAAATTTTCTTGATAAAATGTAATTTGTTTCGTATAAAATAAGAAAATTGAACAAAACATATATTTTTTTTTACTTTTCATTTAATATTAAAATTTAAACTTTTGCTATTAAACTTTACACAATTCATGTGGACACCACGGCGCCGTTGAAAAAAGTTTTAAATTTATTTTTCGCCCTGCAACTTCTTTGCAGTTTAAAAATTTCATTTACTTTAAATTTTATTAAGACTCTACGATTTAAATGTTACAACTTTCTCATCTTTTTAAAAATAAAAGAGGATTTTCACTTAGAAATACCAGTGACTACTGATGTTAAAAATTTTTTGAGCTAATTTTACAGTTATTGTAATATACAGTTACTGTATACTCGCTAATGATTTTGGGAGATCCCCAGCCAATGCTTACGTAATGCTAAATGAAAATGACCTAAGAATTGGCGAAAAACGTACTAAAAATTTAACCAAAAAATTACCTGAATTAGATTAACCTAAAATTTATTTGATATACAGGGTGTTTCGGGGTTTTAAAAATTGAAAATTTTAATACGATATTCTCCACACTGTATATATGCCTTTTACTCGTTTCGTAACAAAGATACAGGGTGTTAATGTTAAAAAAAAATAATTTTTTTTATCATATATTTTAGGAAAATAAAGATCCCCACCCGCCCATACAAGAGTGCATCTGTTGCTGTTTTAAAAAAAAATTAATAATTGCTGTATGTACTGTTGTATAGACCCCCCACCCGCCCCTACAAGAGTGTATTAGTTGCTGTTTTAAACAAAAATTATTAATTGGTGTATGTATTGTTGTATAGACCCCCCACCC
>JARJDX010075684.1:0-10662 GCA_030264735.1 Gymnusa sp. GC000175
CATTATAGTGACGTTTTTAGCTCTTAGCTGATTACAGCGTTGCCGCACTTGACGCCAACAGATTTGTCGGACAAAAATGAGGTTTTCGAATGATTTTTAATTTTTTTCTTAAGAACCGTTTAGTGAATATTAATAAAGCTATGCAAAATATGTTTAAAGAAGTCGAAAATTCACAATCTAAAAATTTGAAGCGATTGGTACTATTTGATTGTATGTTTGTAATGTGTTTAATTTATTATACTAGTGAATTTCCAAAAGATCACATGTAAAAAAAACGATAATTTTAAATTGCTATAACTTTAAACGGCTAGTCAATCGATTTGAAATTTTCACAGTGGCTTTAGAATTGAGTAAGGAATAATTTCCCATTTTTATTCGTTTCGTATTATTTTGATATACCTTCTATACATCCTTAAGGGTCATATGTATTCAAATCCATTTACGAAATAAATGAAAGTATGGTAATCGCGAAAATGTCCGAAATCAAGATTTTTGCGTTAATATCAGTTTTCGACTCGCCTCATTCAGAAAATTTTGTTTCCAAAGTGCTGTCTTTATCCTCTTTATAGCCCAGATGGCTAAACTGATCAACCTGCAAATTCATATTTAAGCTCGTAACAAAAATTGGGAGGTCCCAGTGAGTTTTAGCTTAAATCCACCAACCGGTAGTGGTAGTTTATTGGTTAGGTTTTCCAGTTTTTGCAAATATTTTAAAAATGATCAAGTTTATGGAAAAAAAGTGAGACTACAAGTAGCAGATATGTTTCAAATTCGTAAATGGAAGTCATGTGGTGATCACATCTCAATTTTTTTCATACACTCTCAACAAACTGATTTAAAAACATCTTTTTCTACTTTACTTACCATCAATGGAGTCATCAGATGAATCAAAATTTCCATCCATTTGTTCGATTGTTTTAGGTTTCTTAATTGGAAGTTTATTTTCAAACACTCCCGCTTTCTTCTTAAATGGTTTCACTGAGTTTTTTGAAACTTTAATAGTTTCTGTGCTTACTCTATATCCTCCATCTTCATTTTTTTCTACAAAAATGGCACTTTTAGATATTTTAGGAATCTGCTTCTCTGTAACTTTCGATTTTTGGGGTGTTTTAGCAGTAGTGTTATCTTCTTGTTCTAATATGTCTGAAACATGCATGCTTTTAAATTTTTTGTCTATTAAAAGTACCTGTGATATATTTAATTTGTGCCACTGAAGTTGGTAACTTACCTTTTTCATTTTTCCTAACTCGCAAACTTCTGCGCACTTCTAACTTTTCAGACTTTTCTAAATTTGCAACTGTGTTGTCAATACTTAGTTCTTCATTTGTTTTTAATGCCTTTTTATTCCTAGAAATTTTGACTTTAGAAATTTCAGCTTCTTTTAAGTCATGGATCTTTTTATTTATAATTTTTGTTTTATTTTCACTTCTTGTTTTTAAAACTTTTTGATCATCTTTATCTTCTTTAATATTTTTAACCTTTTCATTCTTAATTTTAGCGTTAGAAATATTCGATTTTGACGATTCTTTCTTAGAATTTAAGCTGTTTTTGTTACCTCGCTCACTACTTCTGGTCTTTGATACTTTCTCATCAACATCATCTTTTAAACTTTTAGATTTAATAGTTTCTTCTTTTACATTCTCCTCTTTGTGGCTTACAGTTTTCTTCTTTGTTTCAGAAGTAAAAAGTTTTTTCTTTTTTGATGCATTTTCGACCTTTTCCTTTAGTGATATTTTTTTCTTTATCTTGTGACTAGACTCACTGGAGCTTGACATAGTTTCATTTTCACTTTGACTGGTATTTAGTGTTTTTTTAGAAGTTTTAGCACTGTTAGTCTTTTCCTTATCATCTTTAGTACTTAAAGAACATAGCTCGCTTGCTGGAGGTTTTAAAGGTTCTAACTGCAGAGAGTAAACCAGTCTGCATTGTATTCCTAATGATCTTAAAATACAAATAAATATATAAACAAACATTTTTTTGTTATGAGCTTGTTTTCTATTTATTTGGAGCATTAAATTTTTTTCTAAATCTAAATCTTTAGGAACAATTTTCTCTTCAATCTTCACAGCCTTGTGGTACCAAGCTAATATTTGCTCCAGGTATTTAAAATCAGTTCTATGAGGTGGATAGCTTTGCTGTGAAGGCAGTAACGATAAGGCCATTGCTAAAATATTTTGATTGTTCAGCACATTATTTACATAATTTCCATGACCCAACCAGCATAAGAGATGAACACGGTGGATATAAACTTGATTTTCTTTCTTAATTCGGTTTAATCGTCGCTTCATAGCTGCTAAGAGATCTACTCCTTTTTTCTTTCGAATTGTATCTGGAAGTTGTAGTGTAATTTGAACTCCTTCTGTTGGAATTTCTGATTTTATTGATTCTTTTTTTTCTGCAACCTCTTCCCAATCTTCCTTTTCCGACTCTGAGCATGACTCAAAATCACTTTCATGGAAACTTCCACTTGCTACAGCTAAAATTTAAATTTTATTATTGAATATAATTAGCCTAGTCAATTTGGCATTAATACTTGGGCAAGTTCAAATGTTTTGTTTAATTTTACATAAATATAGTTTTATACTCAAAACCAAAAACCATCATAACTTCTACTACTACTTCTACTACTCTGCTAAGTGCTAAATGTATAAAACCAAAATTGTTTTTCGCAAATTTTGAAATCGCAACTAATGCTTGCAGTGGACATGGTTGTCATACAAAAGAATGCGAATATAAAAAAAAAAAAAACAAAATATATGATCCTGTAAAGAATGTTGAGTTCTATTTAAGCTGTTTTTATGGATAAAACAAAATCACGTTAGCGTAGCAATAAATATAATGATAGACTTTTTAATTGGCAATAAACTTTTGTATCTGAAACCGGAACAGCAAATTATCATATGCCTTGAGATTTTAATGCTAGAACAGTAGAATAGTGGGAAGTTTCGGAGAAAAAAACAACAACGATATAGAAAAAGACATTGACATTTTCGTTAAAAATATGAAAATTACAACTGACTTTTTAGAACGTAAAGATATACACAAATCACGTAAACACAAATAACTCGAGACTCCTTTAGATCATAGATTATGTAATACTGAATAAAAACATCGCAATGAACAAGTAAAACGTAAGGGCATGTAGAGAATCTTGATGCGACACTACGACGATTTATAATCTGGCTAGCGTAAAAGATGAAAATACAAAAGTGTTTACCACAAACGACTAAATTCTAAACTATCAAATAACTATACGAGATTAGCAAAGCACATCTACAGTATCATCACAAAATGTATGCTTAAAGCAAAAGAAGAAGCAATTGGTACTTCTACGACAAAAAAATTCACAAAGAACAGATTATGATGGATACAAGACATTGAAGGAGGCATACGAGAAAAGAGGACCTGTACTAAAAAATGGCTCAAAAAATTTAGTAAATTTCAAGATCAAACAAAAACAAAACAAGAAAAAAATTATCCATTAGAAAAACCAGATAGGTACGAAAAATTTAATGGCATGCATGTATTCGGGGAAGAAGTCTGAAGATTCCTTAAGATAAACAAATTGCCAACAACAGTGCCTCTCCAGTATACAAGTATGGAACAAATATAAGAAAATATACTGCTAACATTTTTTTTTTATAAATTAAATAAAATATTTATTAATATATGATTGTTATACTATATTAAATTTTTAGTTCATCAATTCTTGTTCCGAGAACACTAAATAATGTCAAAAATTTATTTTTGGATGATTAAAATCAGTGGTGAGCTGTGGGCTCGCAGATCGCAGGGGCTCGTGTGTGCCCTTTCTTATATTTTACTCTAATTTGCGAGCTCTTCGTTCCTGTTTACTTACAATGATGTAGCGTGGGGGGGGAGGTGTGTCAATGAGTGGCAGCTGTAAGGGACGCAAGCAAATCGCCAAACTTTGGGTAAATTTAAAACAATATTAACCAAAATTATCTAAATCGTCTCTAATCATCCTATCCATAAAAATATCAAATTTTAAGTCATGTCTTTGCAAAAATAATTCAAAATTGACCGAAATTAACTAAATTATGACATATTTTAATTTAAATATAATCGTAATTTGAAAAACCATGTAAATTTAACCAAAACTGTCACAGTTTTTATCCAAATTAAGTAAATTGCACAGTTTAATTAAATTTTAGCCAAAATTTTCCAATTTTAGCAAAAATTCGGCAAATTCTGGCCAAAATTGATTAAATCTGATTTTACCAATATCATATAAATTGAGATAAAAAATTCTAAAAATTGCTTAAATTTGACAAAACTGACATAAATTTGATCAAATTAATACGCTTGACCCGTTCCTTAATATTATTATTATATAATAATATTATATTATTATATAATATTACATGTTATTTTATAATTGCACATAATGATATCATTATATTATAATTTGAGGTTTTCTACCAGTTAAATAAATTTATTGAGGAAAAAAGTTTTGGTAAATGGTAAAAAGAATTAAATTTAAGTAGGGGACGGGCCGTGGCTTAGTATCTACAAGAGCTGAGATCATAAACCTTTGTAGGTTCGAATCCTACCGCCAGTGATGCTTTTCTGGGTAAGTTAATTATCGGTGGTCCACGATAAGTAAACGAATTTGAATGTATAATTCAACGTCACAATGGCCGTATAACCTTATGGTTGATACCTATATAAAAACACATAAGTAGAATTTTGCGAAACGCCTGGCGCGAATAACAATAATTCTTAAATGAAATTGTTTGAAACAACATTGTCTTAGTGCTTATTTGCAAATACAAAATTTGAAATTTTTTATTGACAGCAGACTATAACTTACTAATTTCGTCACGAGGTCTGATGCGGGACAGGCGTATTATAATTTTAATTATTATTTTTATATTATAATTACAAAAATCATTTAAACTTTGACAAAAATTAACCAAAATTATTGTAATTTTAATGAACATCACCTAAATTTTTACAAAAAACATCCAAGTTGTGACAAATTACTCAAAATTAATTAAAATAATAGTAATTTGGATAATCATCTAAATTTGGTCAAAAATCGCTTAAATTTCACCAAAAACATCATAGTTTTTACCAAAATCAAATAATAAATTTTGACGAAACCTCAACAAATTCGAATCAATTTTAACTAAATCATTCAAATTTAAACCTAAATTAGTGCAATAATCAACCAACTTTTGGTAAATCTAACCAAAATATTTTGAATTTTAAAGAAAATCAACTCAAAATAATTGCAA
The DNA here is from genome assembly GCA_030264735.1 of Gymnusa sp. GC000175. Lineage (NCBI taxonomy): Eukaryota > Metazoa > Arthropoda > Insecta > Coleoptera > Staphylinidae > Gymnusa > Gymnusa sp. GC000175. Next base: position 5,262 of record JARJDX010075684.1, read on the forward strand.
TGTCAAAATCAGATCATTTTGACCAAAATTTAATACATTACGAAAATTGTTCAAACCTGATCAAAGTTATTCTAATTTTAACAAATATCCTCTAAATTTTAAAATTAAATTTGACCTAAAACTTCCAAATTTAACCAAAATCACCTGAAGTTAAACACATTTGATGCAATTTTACTAAAAATCACCTAAATTTTTTATTTATGACAAAAATTTCTAAAATCTGACCGAAATGATTACAATTTTACCCATTGTTTTTTTTAAACTTAATCGATTAAATTGTAGAAAAATTACAATAGTTTTAAGAAAATTCATTCCAATTTTAACAAAGATTCATCTAAATTTTGACAAAAATTAATAAAATTTGACTAAAATTATTGCAATTTTACCCAAAATCATCTAAATTTTCAGAAATATCTCTCAAATGTTACTATATTTATAACATTTTCAATAAAAATCATCCAAATTTTAACAAAAATCAATAAAACCAAAATTATTACTATTTTAACAAAATGATATAAACTTGGACAATAATTTTACCAAAATCATCTAAATTTAGGCAAAAAAATGTTTAAATTTCCAAAAATCATTCTAAAATTGACCAAAATAATTACAATTTTAACCATTGTGCAATTTCACAAAAATTAGTTGAATTTTGAGCAAATTTATAAAAACATTAACAAAAACAATTTCTAAGTAGACTGTCTATGTCACTAATATAGTTGCGGAGACGTAACTCGCCTCTTTTACGCGACTTTTTAATTCCCCACTTTCCTGTTTGGTTGTCGGGCTGTGCGTTGCCTGCTAAGCTTAAGGTCCAGGGTTCAAATCCTAAAAAACCAACTTAGGAATTTTACGACCATTTCCCCCTCAGAAGGCAATGGGAAACCACCAAGGGTATTTGGATAACTTCCCCAATTTAGTTGTTAGGACTGTAGGTCAATTGCTTACATGTAAAAGCAAATAAAAACGCACATCTCAATAAAATTTTGTCAGCGGTTGATATTCCAGTAATGCATTCTTCTACCTTTAAAAGGAATGAAAAAAAAGTAGGTGATGCAATTGAAGGAACAGCTGTGAAGAGATGTGTGGAGAATTTAAAAGTAGAAAGAGAAATGACTATAGAGATGAAAGAGTAATTAACGAATTATTATGTATAGCTATAGGATATTTATGTTAAAAAAAAATTTCAACTATAAAAACCATATATGTAATTGTATATAAATTTTATTTATTTTATTCTAAAACAAATTATGTTACAATTAGCTTGAGACAGTTGAGAGATTGGGTGGAAGATAATATTGTTGAGTTAACAATCAGTTATGATGCTGGGTGGCAGACGAAAGAATCTGGTCGGTCGTACAATAGTTTAACAGGTGCAATAATTAGATTAATTTTCATAATTATTGTAATTGATTTTTTATAGTACACAGTGCTGCTATTGGTTTTTATACCAGTTAAGTAGTAGGTTATACAACTAGAAATAAACATTACAGCAAGTGTGAACGTAATGATAAAGCAGTTGATCCTAATAACAATAATGTGATAAAAAAAAACCCTGCAGAAAGATTTTTGAAGGCTCATCAAAAGCTATGGAAACAGATACGGCTCGCGAAATTTTATTACAGAATCTACATGTGAAGTCAAGGGAAAACTTGGAACACTTATTGGTGACGATGATGCACCCTTTCAACATTACGCAGTGCAGTGGACTACGAAATAAAAAAGTGGAGTGACAAAAATCATGTTGTTTGTAAAATCAACAAATGCTATGTGTGATTAAAATATCTACACCACTCATTAAGTACTGCTTTGGTTGTGTGCTAGCTAGAAAAGAACAAAAATAATGTTGAAGTAACAAGAGAGGGTATTTTAAACGTAACTCCACATGCGTTTGATGAACATGTCAAGTGTAGTGATTGGTGCAAATATAAATGTGATCCGGACACGGATAAGCATAAAAATTTTGGCAATGAGTGATTTCAATGCTTGAAAGTAAAAATTATTTCATATTTTTAAGGCTTGAGTGGTTGGTTTTAGGCATGTACAACTTTTTATTTAAAATTGGTTCATGGAAATTGAAGAATTTTTTAGTTATAAAACTGAAAATTTAAAATGTTGTAGCTTATCAATTGTTTTAAATTTCCTATTTGAGGAGAAGTCATGTATCCATTTATTTAACAAGAGTTGATTTTTGATTTAGAAAAATAATTAGAAGAAATAATGGGCTTTAAATATTTTTTTTGACTAAATTAGAGTTTACACAAAGATACAGATCATTTGATCTCACTTGAAGTATTTTTGTAACTAAGCTATATGATAATAATAAACACTGTACCTGCATCTAATACTTCATTTTTTTCCCCCAGAGCTAAGAGATTCTCTATATCAACAGAATTTTTTTCATTGGTAACATTCTTCTTTGCCATATAAGCTTCAACTTGCTTCTTAGCCTCTTCAATTTTTCTTGTATATTCGCTTAGATGTTGAAAGCTGCAACTTGGAGTATGTTTTGGTGTCGCTACAACTGGTTGTGTTGCTTTTAGTGATAGTGGACGAGCAATGTCTTCCATTTCAGAATCTGAATCACTAAGGCGATTGACTCCACTAAAAATATCCTTCTCAATTTCCTCAAAGTTATTTTTTTGCTTCTCCGCTTTAAAAAAAGTGGAATTCAGATTTATTTCTTTAGGTTTCTGTAGATAGCTTTCGATATCACTCTCACTTGAACTCTCATCTGATAACATAGGATTCGCTTTTATAGTTTTAGGTTTTGGCTTTAATTCTATAGAAGATTCGTCACTACTGCTTTCAATTATCATTTTCTTGGATTTACGTCTATTAGGCATTTTGTTCTCACAAATAACTGGCTCCAATTTACCGCCAAAATTGTTTTATGTCTTAATAACTAAATGAGTATTTTTAAATAACAATATAATCAAACGAATAGTTTTTTTTTTAATTTAGTTAAAATTTTTACGTTATAGTTGCCTGTCTTTACCAATAATTTTCTATTTTATATAAATATTTAACCAATTTTTAGTAGGTACGTAAATGTAAGCTACGCCTCTACATTCCTAATTTCGACTGATTTTAGATTTGCGTTTGCGCAGGATTTGCGTTTGGGCATTGGGTTTTCCAAACTGTAAGGTTGGCATCGGCTTAAACTTTATATACAGGATGTCAAAAATGAAGAGATAGGAAAAATTGCAATGAAATTTATTAAAAAATGGAGGTGTGGTTATCACAGGACTCTCATTTACGAATTTAAAATATATCCGTTACTTTTAATAGAAACAAAACTAAATTTCATTAATTAGCAGCCGATTAGTTTGGCAGCATGTCTCAACTTTATTTTGTTGGTAATAACTCCGATAGTGATATCCGTCACTTTTAAATGATGTGAGTGATCTAGTGAACTTTTTTCGCGTGTTATTTATTTATTTTAGGTTGTGATATTTTCGTATTGTGTAATTTTTTCGCTGTGATATTTTCGTGTGTTATTTCTCATCAAATCTCATGTAAACGATGTGTAAACGTCTCTGCAACGAACAACTATGAGTTTTAAAAATTTTAATACATTTTGAGATAATAATAAAAACAAAATTTGTTGCAAATTCCTTCTAAACACTTTTGTAGTATTATATTTTTTCCATAAACTTTACTTTACATTTACTTTCACTTACGATGTAAAAAAAGGTATAGTAATCGCAAAAATTTTCTAAATCCAGATTTTAACGAAAACATCCGTTTTGACCCCTCTTCATAAAAAAATGTTTTCGAAGTGGTGTCTGTCTACGTGTCTATCTGTGTCCTCTTTACAGCTTAGACGGCTTAACTGATCAACCTGGAAATTTATATTTAAGGTTTGAACAAAAATGGAAAAACCCATTGAATTTTGCCCAAAATTCCCCAACCGGAAGTGGTTGGTTAGGTTTTTCGTTTTAATATTTCAAAAACTATCAAGTTTATGATAAAACATAAGAGTGTTTAGAAAAATTTAACACTTTAAGAACTCATCCTTGTTCGTTTGCAAATGGTTTGCAACAATTTTATTGAAATTATTTCCATCAAGTTGCGAGTCTGGAGTAATATATCAGGGCCCGCTCTAGCTCTAGCTCTAGCGCCCCGGACAAAAAGACAAATTACCGCCCCTTTTTAAAAATTTATATTTTGTATAAAAATAAAATGGTTTCAAATTAAAATAAAAACGTATATTTAGAATATACATGTATAATAAAATTAAGAGTCAAGTACTTAAGTAGTATAAAACAGAAATAAAATAGTACCTCTTTAATGCTATTACAGTGATGAATTACTGCATAATCAAACAAACAAAACTAAATAAAAGTAACATCAACTACGCTAAAATTAAAACAAACTTTTTTTCTCATTTTTAGTTCTGCAAACTTTTTTAATGTTGCCAACGTTTCGCTCGCCATTGCAGGTGCAATTCTCAAGCCGGAAAAATCCGATGCCTATATAAGATAAAAAAATAGTAGGGGTGGAAAGTTATTGATAAAGACAAATATTTTCAGGTATTGGAGATTTCAAAACCTTGCTCACGATGTAAGTTAAGGGGATTATTATGAATCCAAATAGTCTCGCAAACTTTGCGCTTCTTGTAATGATACATTGAAGATAATGAGTTCACATTAGTGAAATCAATTTGATGACCTGTCTTGAAGGAATGTTCGGCTAGAGCTGAGCCGCCAATATATTTTTTTCATCCTATATAGGCATACACATCTGAAGAAGGTCTCCAGTACTCCAGTACTTTTCGCCTTGAGAATGCTTCCTGCAATGGCGAGCGAAACGTTGACAACAACCAATAAAAATACGCGAAAGTAAAAAATTTAGATCGACTCAAGTCACGGCTTAAATTCTAAATGAAATATTTTTCTTTAGACTCAGCGCTCAGATTCTTTATATATAAAGTTGCACTTGTTATAACCACCGCCGTATTAGCAAGAATAATCGTATGGCGTAATGAAACCGCTTTTTATAATAAGAGGTAATAAACAAATCACTGCCGTTCTTTTATGGTTGTTTAGTTGAGGACAAATGTTTTTTTTAGCTTTTAGGAATGAAACAGTAAATACAAAATTTGAATTGCATGGTAATTTTAGTCAAAGAAAAACATCAATAAGTATAAATTTTGATCAGTACTTTGTCACATTAACAGCCAAAATGCCGCCCGGACAAATGTCCAGGTTTTCCGCCCCATATAGCGGGCCCTGAATATATTGGCGATTGCAACGTCGATCCCAGCACCTCCAACGGACTATCTGGAAGTTGAGGAACTGGGATAACATATGTGTCAATTGCTTTTGATAATATTTCGGTGTTTTTCGGTGTATTTTTTTAATTTTTCTGTGTAGATTCTTTATTTTTGTTATTCTAT
>JARJDX010075702.1:0-12964 GCA_030264735.1 Gymnusa sp. GC000175
ATATATATATATATTTTTTTTTTTTTTCTATGTAATGGCATCAGTAAAATTTTACTTTTTTTTATGAAAAAAAAAATTATGTTGGGGTTGCCAACTTTTTTTTCAATTTTTAAATTTTTTAATCAAGTCTGTTAAAAGTTTCTTAGAATTTTTACCGAAGTATATTAGGGTTACCACCTTATTTTTTTTTAAGTTTTTAACGTTTTTAGGAGTAACCATTTATTTGTACATAAATATGGCTTACCAACTTTTTTATGAAAAAAATTGTTAGGGTTGCCAACTTTTTTTAAATTTTTTAATTTTTTTTTTACTTTCTTTAAGTCTATTAAAAATTTATTAGTTTTTACCAAAATATATTAGCAATCTTACTTTATTTAAACTTTTTAACATTTTTAGGTTTATAAGCATCTTGGAGTAACCATTTATTTCTTACAATAAATATGGCTTACCAACTTTTTTATGAAAAAAAATTATGTTAGGGTTGCCTTTTTTTTTTACTTTCTTTAATTAACAAGTCTATAAAAAATTTATTAGTTTTTACCAAAATATATTAGCAATCTTACTTTATTTAAACTTTTTTTATGTTTTTAGGTTTATAAGAAACATGGAGGTATATTTGCCCTCCACGTCCTTTTGAGCCATTCGCGGTGGTTCGTTTAGTGATTAAAATTTAAATCTACATCTAATCTACAACGGATTGATCAATTATAAATCGCGTTAAGTTGTTTACCCTTATAATAACCCGCGCAAGATAATTTTTGCGTTACTTAATTAAAACGACTAGCGATTTACCCTATAGAGGATTTTTATACCTACATACAACTTTTATAATTCAATTTAAAATATTAATTATTTGTGCCAGTTCCTTCTAGAATCTAGGTTACCGCCTACTGGAATGTTCTTTACATGTAATTCAATATTATAAGAAATATAATTTGCACATTGTCCTTAGTGTGGACAGATTTGCAAATACAGTCAAACTTCCATAACTCGAACTTCTAAATGTCAAATTTTTCTTTCTCGATTTTTTTCACAAATTTTAGCATCAATATCACAATTTGTAGTTATTTCTGTAACTCGAATTTTCTATATCTCGAATTTTTTTAACGAACTATGAAGATTCGACTTAAGGAGGTTCCACTGTAAATGGGAATTATGTACGGGTGTTCCAATAAGAATTTGACCGGCTGTTTTCTCAGTTAATGTTTTAATTAAAAAAAATTTGTTAAAACAAGTCGATTTTAGTTCATAGGCAAGGGATACAATGTTGAAACATAGTTTCACCTTTATGCCTTCATCCCCCATAACCCAGAGCCACGTCCCCAAAAATCTTAAATGGAATTAAATTGAAGCTCCTTGTATCCTCTACACAGATATGCATTTTATTTTAATTTTCATTGGTCGTATTAAGAAAATTTTTATTTTGTATTACTTTAAGCAGTATAAGTCCTAAATGTACAATGTAAGGAATGATATATTAATGTTTCTCTTATAACTACTAAGTACTGTGATTTTCAAAGTATTTCCTATGTGACGATTCCATATAATCCCACTGCGGTGATATTAGTTAGCAACCACAACTTTCAAACATCCTTGTTGGAATTTCAACGAAAATTAATTTCTACAAACTACAAGAACATGTATTCTAGATGCAGACAACTTACTTTTCTATAATGAACCCATATTGGGCTTCGTATGAATCATATAGCATTAGAGCAAGCAATGCACAGAAGCATTTGGAGTGGAGCGTGGGATTCATTGCTCATATTAAAATTGAACGCATTTAAAAAACATCACGGTCAAGATGTTTAAAGATAAAAAATAATTTTTATCGCCAAGTGGGTTGAAATTGCTGTTTTGTAGACATCAATTTGGATTTTACGTCGTGATTTAAGTTTTGAAACTTTTTAATGCCATAATTTTTACAACCTGTTGCTTTCAAAATAAAAGTGAAAATGTGCGTGATCTAATTCTATTTTTTATTAATTATTAAAAATATTTTTGGCTTTATAAATTAATTCAAAAATTTTCAAGTGTCCTCCACTCGACTTTCCCATAAGTCGCTAAACACAAAAATGTTTTAAGTAAAAGTTTTTGCAATCATAATTTGCAGTAAGTTTATTCTCAAAAAAATAATTTTTAAAAAAAACTTCTTCCGGTTTATCGGGATTACCCAAACACTAAACAGTTGCAGATCTTGTAAAAATAATCCTAGAAATGAGTCAATGTTGTTTGGAATACATATTTATTTAGCCTATTAAAAATTAACAAATCTGATACGCTCAATAACCGATTATGTGTGAGTTGCACACATTTTTGGTGCGATCAAAGGCGCCTGTATTTGTTTCTCGACACTCATTGGTCAATAGCTTGTTGTAATGAAAAATCATGTAATTATGAACCTTTATAATAAAACGGGTATCGAAATTTTTGATTCGTCGTCATCGACTATTGGAAACATTTAAATTATTTAAATATATCAGTAATTAAATGTTGGAACAGGTGAAAATAACTAAAAGCTCTTTAAACGTTTTGTAATAATATAGTCACTACTAATGCATGTAAAACATGTAATTATTTACATTACCTTAAACATCCGACATTTTTTAATTTTTTTTTATAAAAAGTTTATCGCTTTTCAGGAAACACTTTAGGTTATGTTATTTGATAATTCATTGGAGCGTTGCAAGATATGAGACAGGAAACGTGTGGAATGCATGTTTGTACAAATGACACATGCAAAATCTATACGAACACTGAACTAAATGATATAAACGGACGATATGTGTTAACACCTCAGGTCCTAAGCAATTAAAACTCACGCAACTTGAGTAATACAACTTAACAAACAAAAACAAAAAGTGAAATGGGACGTAACAGTTAACACTAATGACTAATTGACTAAGAAACAATACTATCAACTGTATACTATATTTAGATTTTCATATCATATTAATGGCTTCAGTTTAAACATTGTGTCCCAGATATAAGTACTAATCATTAATGTGACAGTTATGTTTTCGTAAGTAATGGGTTATTAGTTTTTCGGTTCTGTTATGATCAATATTAAAGCAAAGAAAATTTGTTTTTTTTAACTCATGTGTTTATTTGATACAGTACATATTTTTAAAAACTGTATTAAAAAAATCATTAAAATTTGCGCATAATTATTTTTTAACATACCTTTATCACTAAATTAAATAAAAAAAAATAAAATCTTTAAATAAGGAAGTCATTTTTCTGTTATTATTAGATAACATTTTTAAGTGGTCTCAATATAAAATTAATACTATAAATACATAAAACAAAACACAATCGTATTTCTGTTATCGTTATCACTGATACCAATTACACCAAATAAAAGGTTTTTGCATCAGAATCATACTTCAAAGTTAATGAAAACGTTAATTGAAATTTTTATTCAAGAAAAACGTCTAATGACAAACTCAATAATTGTGAAAATATTGAAAATAATTTTTTACACAAAATCTTTCAAATTTATAAAAATTTGCAGCTGTCCGCCAGAAATTTCTAAGCCCGACCATTTAAAATAAGAACTTAATTTTGAGATATCTCCACACAATGTAATAAAAATTGAATCGAAACATTTGCGTATAAAATAAAAATTAGTATATGGACAGAATATAGAGGTGTGGTCACCACATGACTTTCATTCACGAATTTTCTAAAAACTTTTGTACTGTAATGTTTTTTCTTCCATAAAATTGATATTTTAAAATATTTGTGAAAAAAAAAACCAACTCAAACTAGCACTACCGCTTGATGGGATTTGGCCAAAACACTCCGCAGCAAGATCGGGGACACGAAGGCCTAAGGTACGACGTTCCTAATGTCGCCCTAAAAGCCGGTATCGACCAGAAATTTTGAAACGTACAATACCTACCTCATCAAAGAAAGCTTTTCAAGTTGGTGGAAAGGACAAATTGGAATGTAACTGACCTGTTAACAATATCTACGATGCAGGTGGTATACCATCAGAGTTACGGTTATTTGTGAGCATACACCAAACGCTACCACACTTATCACCACTTAATCTCAGCTGGCATAGGGTTGGCCAGGCGTATCCTAGATTGTTCATAAACTTGCTCACAACGTATACTACGGATCGTATAATACGGCATTACGTTGCCTGTAAAGGACTTGCTCTATGTTCAGCGTGACGATGACGCAGGTGGTATACCATTAGAGTGGCTAGTTTCAATTTTTGTAACAATTCCAAAAGAAACCAAAGAGGAAAAAATGTGAAGACCGCCGTACAATAAGCTTGATGTACCATATACTGAAAATTTTCCTGAAAGTGAATATACATAAGAATGGTACCATAAACTGGAGAGAGAAATAAGTGGCACCCAGTTTACTTTCCAGAATGGAATCCGAGAAGCACTCTTCAGTTTTAATGTGCAATGTGCAAGTTAACACCTTGATGTAAACCAGGATGTCCACGCATGTCTCGTGGATTATAAAAAGGCCTTTGATAAAGTACACCATTAAAAACTTACTGAACCCATACAAAGGGACGGGACCTTTATTAAAACTAAACTGCAACTACAACCGTTGAGTGTGAAACATCGAAAAATATCCCAATTAAACGTTCGACAGGGGCATGTTCTATCCCCATTTCTCTTAAATCTACATTCTGCACGAAGCGTTAAATGGTAATCCCATAAACAACATCTAATATGCCGATGACATTGTGTTGTTGGCTAGTAACATAGACGATCTACAGACAATTACAGAACGTGTTTAAGAGGTTAACGAGCGCTAAAACTCAGAATGAACATTACGTTGTAACCTTAAGCATGCCACTTCTTGTGCCTAGCCTCTAATGATGGCAACTTACATTACAGGTGGACCTACAGTTTAACGTGTATTCCGAACCAGTAAAGTTACAGTTTCTTGTCATTAATAAGACCAAATTTATAAAACTCATCAAGAACGCAGCAACCGACAACACGGAACTGTTTCAATAATATTGAAATAGTCCATAAATAGTTAAATACAAATACCTAGGCACATGGGTAAAATAATAACTACTTGTAGGAAGATGAAACGATTATTCTAAATCTAAACAAAGCCTATGCAACAAAAAGAGGCATTTGAAATGTGGATTTACCACAGAATAATAAAAATACCGCGGATCTATGGTACCAATGAGAGAGTGCTGCGTAACAAGAAGATAAGGTTATTGTTAACCATTAAAATCAGAAAAATAGAAAAGGAGGTAGTGCCACTCAGCAAAATTTTGCTATAGGAAATGCCGGATTCGAAGGAACATCAAAAACATCAACGACCGTAACCTTGTGAGTGAAGAAATAAATACGCGCATACAGAAAGGCAACTGCAGTTACTACACCAACAAAAAACTCCTTGGTTCCAAAATACTCAACAAAAACGCTAAATTCCGCATATTCATTACGCTAATAAGACCGATTGTAACATACGCCGCTAAGACGTGAACAATGACAAAGAAAGATAAGGAAGATCTAGTCTTTGAAAAAAAAATTCTCCTAAAAGTCTTTGGTCCCACACAACTAGAAGATGAAAGTTATAGAATCAAAATGAACTTCGAAATTGACAACCTAATCGAAGGTGGGATATCGTTGGATTCGTCAAAGCGCAGCGATTAAGATGGCGTGGATACCTGCACAGAATGAAGGAGACTAGATGCACAAAAGTGGTGACGGAGTGGAAACCGACACAGACAAAAGCGAGAGGAAGACCACGTAAGACCTGGAAATCAGCAGTGGAACAAGACCTGAAAACACTGCGGGTTATCCAATTGAGAAGAGTTGCTGAAACCAGGAAAGATGGGGAGAGGTTGTACGGGAGGCCAAAACCCACAAAGGGTTGTAGAGCCCAAGGAAGAAGAATTAAAATCAGAAAACTCGAGTACCTAGGTAATGTTATAGGCTTTCCGATACAAGCTTCTTATAATGCAGGACAATATAACCGACAAAAGAAGCGTTGAGCGAAGAAAAATATCCAGGTTGCGCAACCTGCGTGATTGGGTCGACTGTATCTACAATCAACTATTCAAGGCAGCCGCCAATAAGGTAAAAATCGTCATGATGGCCGTCAACCTTCGTTGAAGACGGCATTTCAAGAAAAAGAAGAAGAAGAAAGAGAAGAAGAAAAGGGACCAGAAAAGGAAGAAAGAAAGAAAGAAGGAAAGGAAGAAGAAAAGAAAGAGAAAAAAAAAAGAAATAAAGAAGAAAAGAAAAAGACTGTAAATTTTTTTTTTGAAATTTTGTTATATATTGGCTACAAAATGAAAATCACGACACTCAACGCGAGTAACCCATTGATTTCACAATCTTAAGTTGCGAATTTAAGGGTACAGGTTAGTTTATTTTCTGCAAAAAAATCATTCGATATTCGCAAAGATATAATTCACTGAAAGATATGGCATGATGCAATATTTTAAGATTTTTTATTTGGTGTATCTATGCATTTTTGCTGTAGCTGTAATAAGCAATTACAGCTCTAGCAAAAGTAGAAACACTAAATGAAAGGTCTTGGCAAAAAACTAAAATTAAATTTTTATTATTGTATTGCTAGCTTATCATCGGCATTCATTAGTTATTTTATTGGCAAAAACAAACAATAATAACATGCATGCCATTGCGTAGCGCACAACGGTTTATTGTTTATTTTTGGAGAAAAATTTGTTACAATTAATGTTATAGATTAAAATATTCAATTTCTTGTTTAGGCCGAAATTAATGTTAATAAGTCGGAGGTTTGTAATAATTTGTAAATTTTTTGTAGTTCTATAAATTAAATCAACTAGAAAATCTTAAAAAACGTATAAATATTTTGTTGCTATTTTCAGTATTATTATTTTTTTTGTTTAAATTCGGAAACCGGTTTTACCGGTTTTTTTTACAGTGTTGATTATCAAATAAATATTTAGAATGTTTTTGGAGTTTCATAATTAATTCTGTGATGATAAATCACATCATAAACTGAACGTTTTTTTAAATTTAGGCCTAAACATTGGTGTTAATAAGCCAAAATCTTTGTGCTTTACAAAAAAAAATCTAAAAACACATTAATTGTATTTAATAAATGTAATAAACATAAAATAAATTATTAACTATAAAATTAAAAATTATTAGTAACACACATACAGCTAAAAGACCTAGGATTTTTTGTAATTTTGATTTAGCCCTATAAAATTTAATGTAGGGTATTAAAGATAATTTTGCCCATTGCCTTGGTCTTAAAAAAGCAATGAAAGTGTTTATACGTATTTACTATAGAATTTTATTACATCAAAATAAATCTTTTAGCACTTCTTCAACAGTTAATAAATATTTTTTAAGAAAACCTTCTTGGGATACTTACAATAAAATAATTTATAACGTGGAACGATAAAAACAAACAAAATTCGAAATAGCATGTTTAATCTCCCGCGTTTTGCCTACCAATGAGTTTGCTTATTTTCAGGGAAGAACTTGGTTGGGTTAGGGTTGAAGGAGCTGCGCGAGCAGCTATTATTAAATAAAATTTCCCTATATGTATATCAAAAAATGTAGGTGTGGTCACCACACGACTTTCATTTATGAATTAAAAACAGGTCCGTTGCTTTTAATAGAAACATAACAGACAGACAAACACAGACAGGCACACAGACACAGACAGACATACATACATACGGACACAGACAGACAGACAGACAGACAAACACAAACAGACAGACACAGACAGACAGACACAGACAGACAGACAGACAGACAAACACAAACAGACAGACAGACAGACACAGACAGACAGACAGACACAGACAGGCACCACTTCGAAAACAACTTTTTCTGAAGGGGAGTCGAAAACAGGTATTTCCGCAAAAATCTCGATTTCGAAAATTTTCGCGATTGCTATACTTTCATTTACGAAAAAGAAAAACTCCTTGAATATTTTATGTAAGTATGTACTAACCAGGAAATTTAATATGAATTTTAAAACTATATAAGTAACAACATATTTTAAATATTCTTGATTGTTTCAATTATCGCAACTTCTTTTTTCACGCAGTAACTGGTGTTAGGTAATAAATTTAAAACAACATGAAGTAAAATCAAGTGTTGCTACTGCGCCAGGAGGATATTAATTCGTTACGCTCGACTTCTTCGGATTCCATGAAGTTTACAATCCGGGTTTAAGTTACAACAGTTTTTGCAGAAAAAAATGTTTTAAGTAAAGTATTCTTTTTTGAAAAAAATTTAAATGGACACAGATAATTGCAAACACAATTGTCCTGGAGAAATGAAAAAAGAAGTCTAGAACACCATAAAAATCAGGAAGTTGCAGTACCAAAATCAATAGTTTTTGTTCGAGCCGGTAGTTTGTGAACCTCGTTCACCGTCTCGCCTCACAACCACCAGCTCAAACAAAAAATATTGGTTAGGTTCTACGTTTGGTTACGGTGTAGGGATAGACGCGATTGAGCCTAACCGTTCGTTTTGGTGGAATGTGGGCGAATAACGAATTTTTTTAATTTTAATTTTTTATCGAACGAAATAAGGGTGGTGGAAAAAGAGCGAAGACTTGGGATAAAGGGGAATTAAAAGGCGCACCGTGTGTTTAGGAAGAAAAAAATATTCAAGAAAACCTCTGGTCGCGATAAGGAAATGAAGGGACAACAGTTGTGAAAATTTCGTTTTTGGGGGGGTACAAATAATTTTTTTTGGGGTTGATAATAAAAGCGTCATCGTGGTGTGAGGACTTTTTTTGGATAAAATTGACTCCCGTTCGTCGAATTATGATAGAATTAGTTGAAAAAATATACAGGGATGACGTGCAACTCTAATTCTGTGTTGTCCGAAAATCGCCAAAAAATTAATAAACTTTAAAAATTCATAGCGGAAGAACGAAGACGAAATTTAAACTTTTGGTCAAGGGAAGTTGTGCGCGCGTCCTTTATTAAACTAATGCCAAAACCCGTACTNGTTGAGCCCGATCGAATGCCGTTTTCCGCATTCCGCTAGGTAGCGCCGTTCTTAAGATATGGCGACGCCAAATTTCCAAAGCGTCTGGACACGTTATCCTTTGCCGTAGAGCGTTCTCGACCCCCCCAAGCACTATAGCTTTTAAGGGTCTATCACGCCAGGATTTCAGAAAAAATCCAGCCCCGCCAGTTTCAAAAAGCTAAGAGGGATAAATATTGCACAGTTTTGAAAGCGCCCCCAACACGTTCGATAAAATCGCAAATGAAGTTGACTTCCCGGCGTCTGACGTTTGCATGTAAATGGACATTTTTGTTATTCTTTAGACGACCTACAAAAAAGGATTTAAATTTTTTTCGATCAGGGTTACCGGTTCAGAGATATCGTCATTTGTTTTTTCAACTTTGAACGCGTCGCGACGCCAAACGGAGCGTCGTAGTTTTTTTTAAAAAAGCGTCATGTAGCACTTATCGCACACTTTTACGCGCCAAAAGGAATTTCTAAAAATATGTTTCTGCGCCGGTCAAAATGGCCGAAATCCTGTTTTTAGGCAAAAAAATTTTTAACAATTTTTTATGACCGCGGAACGACGAGTCAAATCCATGTTTTATAGACTTTTAGACCATTTTAATTTTTACACGTTAACTTTTTCGATCCGAGTTACGCTTTTGGAGAGATCGCCAAAGGGAGCGCCGTAAATTTTTAAAAAAAAAATCAACAGGTAACACGAAAATCGTACTTTTATTCTTCAAAGGGTAATTTTCCGAAATATTTTTTTTACGCACCAATAGGAATTTCTAAAAATATGTTTCTGCGCCGGTCAAAATGGCTGAAATCCTGTTTTTAGGCAAAAAAAATTCAATAATTTTTTTAAACCTTTTTTATGACCGCGGAACGTCTAGTCAAATCCATGATTTATAGACTTTTAGACCATTTTAATTTTTACACGTTAACTTTTTTGATCCGAGTTACACTTTTGGAGATATCGTCAATCGTTCATTCAACTTTTCCCAACTTTGACGGCGTCGCGACGCCAAATGGAGCGTCGTAAATTTTTTTTAAAAAAATCAACAGGTAACACGAAAAGCGTACTTTTATTCTTCAAAGGGTAATTCTTCGAAATATTTTTTTTACGGTGACCAAAGGAGCCGAAATCCCGATTTTTGCATTTTCACAATTTTTTCCATTTTTGACCCTCATTATATTACTGGAGAATGTCGAACCACAAGACTTTTTTATAGACCGAGGGACGATCATTCATGTTTACACAGAAATTTTTTCAATTCAAATCACCGTTTCGGAGATATCGTTGTTTGTTTTTTCAACCGTGGAGGCATCGCGACGACGAACGGGACGTAAAATTTTTTCGATGGCATATACAAATTGGAGATATCGATAAACAACTCGTGACCGTGTCGGTCAAAAACGTTAGTGACGTTAGTTGTATTTTTGTAAGGAGAAGGGGAAGTTACGGTTTTAGTAAAATAGGGAATGAAGAATAATGGCCCGAGAACTGACCCTTGGGGAACACCTAATTCTACATCATTTGGTGAGCTTCATAAGTTTTTGACGTTAACGAACTGTTTCTGTCCTGAAGATAAGATCTAACGATTTTTAGAGCAGTTCCTCTGAAGCCATAATAGCCCAATTTTTCAAGAAAAATGCTATGATTCATAGTATCGAAGGCCTTTGTAAGATCGCAAAGCTGAGACCTTTATTTACAGTGTTCTTATATTTTTTGGCCAATGAAATTTGTTAGGGATAATAGAACCTCTGTACTGCTTTTTTCGGAAAGAAAACCAAACTTTTGAGCATAAAAGTAACTATTTGCGTTGAAGGACGATACTATTCTTGAGTAGAGCAGCTTCTTCAAGACTTTTAAAAATACTAGCAAATTTGAAATTGGGCGGTAGTTTGAACACAATTTGGTATCACCCTTTTTGTGAATTGGAATAATTCTTGCATATTTGAGCTTGCTGGGAAATACACCTGTTGATAGACATTTGTTAAATATTTCAGCGAGTATGTCAGAGATTAGATAGCTGTTTTGCTTAATGGTTCGGGTTGTAACACCAAAAATGTCAGCTGTTGATTTACCTCTAATGCTCTGTATGATGTTCACAATCTCAAATGTATCCGTAGGTCTAAGAAAAATGTTAGCATGTGTGGCAGTGTGATTTTTTACGGTATTTTTGTTACATCTTATATCAGCGTTTTCATTTAGGTCAAAGTGGCAGAGATTGAAGAAATAGTCACTAAAATCATCACATGAAGGACAGTTTATAGTTTTTGAGTTTTACGACCTGATTCAAAGTTTATTATCTTTTAGATCATTCCTTGTTTGTTTTCTGAATTTATAATCCTACTGATGTTTGCATTTCGCCTTCCGTTTTTGACTAGCTCAATAAATTTTTCTTTATAAGGTTGTTTATTTCTTCAGTGTTTTGTGATTCCTGGACTCGATAGAGAAGGTTCAAAGTGTCTGACATATAAAGAATCGAACCATGGCGTTGTCTGTGTTTGGTACTAGTTTGTCTGTATTGTATGGGTAACGCCTCTTCGTGATATAACAAAAGGATATTTAGAGAGATATTAAACATTTCATTTCTTCACTTTCATATCATAATGACCAATCTTCAGTTTGTAGTCGATAACGAAAATTACCTTAATTGTGTTCTGAATATATACGACAGCTCTTTAAATTTGAGTACTTTCCAGTGTTATAATCTGTATATCTTATGATCGCTTACAAAGAGTTTCCTGTCAATGTTCTTTAATGCTGTCTTCAGGTCGATAAAATTAAAATAAAGTTTTGCCTTCGTTTCTATTTTTGCTTCTATTGTTTTTGGAAGTACGCTTACCTATACCATCTGCGGTTTGTATTTTACCCCGAAATCCTTCTTCTAACTTTTCCCTATTTGTTGACTTAGTCTCGTTTCTAAAATTTTGCTAACACTTTTATGGTTTTTATGCTTTTTTTGAGCATTGAAATTAATGATTTTGTTTCCCAAATGCCATGTTGCATATTTTCATTTCGTTGCTTCATGTCCTCCATACTTGATTATTTCTGGTGTGTCTATTTGGTCCTGCCGCTTCTTTTGTTTTCAGTTTTTTTTGCGTTTACCACTTCGTCGGAATTTCTATTTCTTCATCTTCTATTTGTATTTTATGTTTTTTTTGTTTTTGTTCTTCCTTATCTGCCCGTGTTATTTCCTGACAAATTTTCTTCGTAATGTTCTTCCATATTCTTAATATCGTTTCTGTTTCGGTCGGTATGGTCCCATTTTAATCCCTTCTGGTGTTCTCCCCTCTTTTCTTCCTGAGGGAGTTGACCCCTTTCCAGAATCCTCTGTTTTTTTGCTTCTTTATTTTCTTTTCAAATTCTTTTTACCTTTTATTTTTTGCTTCTTGCAGTGTCTTCTTTCTGTCTTTATTTCACACTGGGTTCTCGAATTTTTTTCTTTTTCAGGGTTCTCAAATTTTTTAAATGTTGTACCACTTGAAAATAACAAAATATAAAATGTACAACCCATATCTAACTAATGAAGAAAATGGAAATATATAAATATATAATAATAAAATTAGATAATTTTAGTCATATTTGAACGTTTAGCATTAAAATTATATTTTTTTTCCCTAGATCCCGCAACTTCGCGTTTAGTGTTCATATGGTCTTGAAGAATAGGCGCGATTCGCTTCCATGTAGTGGCGATATCCAGCCTCTATTTTCTATATTTGGTTCTTGGCCTTTTATTTTGGTTTATTTTTTCTGTTTATTTCAATTCTTTGAGTAGTTTTCAACTACGACACCATTTCCTAGCTTCATTTATACAATAAATTAAATAAATGATGAAAATAAAAATTTAATAATAATTATAATAATAAAAAAAATGGTGGTGTGGTCACCTCACGACTTTCATTTACTAATTTGAGATGTTTTTTGGGTTAACTATCATATTTAAAGATATATGTTGGCAATAATAATTCAATTATTGACG
>JARJDX010075724.1:0-12693 GCA_030264735.1 Gymnusa sp. GC000175
GTAGTTTATTGGTGAGGTTTTTAGGTTTTTTGCAAATATTTTAAAATCTATTGAGTTTATGAAAAAAACATAAGAGTACAAAAGTGTTTAAAAATAAATTTTACACAAATTTTGTTCCCAACATTTTTTCAGTTAACCCAAAAAACATCTCAAATTAGTAAATGAAAGTCGTGTGGTGACCACACCTCCATTTTTTATTATCGGCTTTATTTAAATAAGATAAGAGGTTAATGGGTAAATGTAAATTAGCAAGAAGTGAATTAAAGTACATGGTTAAAATAACATTATTAAGTCAAAAAAGGATAAAATGCCCGAATTTAAGAAGTTTATTTGCAGAAAACAACAAAAATTAAAAAAAAATAATAGGCAATTGATAATCAAACTTTTTCACACAATCTTAAATTAAATTAAATAAGGAGGATACTTCTAATGAGTTAGTATGACGTTTTCAAAATTTTGATATATTTTTGCATTCCCGAGATATTGCTGAACACCCTGTATAAAACCTGTTTCGTCGTATGAGAGGCTTGGCTTAGGAAAACAAAAGGAGTGCGAAAGAGTGATTCATATGGGAAATTACATGTGCCGGAGAGTCATACACTCCTTCCAGTGAGTTTTAAGCGAACCGCGAATTTTTTTACCTTTCATTTTTTATCGGACGAATAAGGGTGGCAGAAAAAACGCGAGTCCATAGGAAGAAGGGGAATTAAAAGGCTCATCTTATGATTAAAGAAAAAAAATTTAGGGAAAACTCCGGTCAAGGTAAAAAAAATAAAGGAATAGCTAAAATTTTTTGGGTTATTAATATTTTTTTTGGGTAAACAAAGGAGTCTTTGGTGTGGGGACAATTTTTCATAAAAATGACTTGTGTTCGTCGAACTATGATAATATTAATTTAGAATTTAGACTTTCGCGACTGAGGTCGATGTAAGTTTTCTTACTTTCGAGTTTAAGTCGGGTTTAATACGCGACTTAAATCCGAAAGTAAGAAAACTTATGTGATAATATTATTTTAAAAAATACACGGGAATGGCGTCAAAAACTTGTTTACGAAAGAAATTTTGAATTTAAAAAATTTTTATCAGGAAAACGGGGATAAAATTTTTGGTCAACGTAAATTGCTTGCGCTTTCTTTCTTAACCTTACGCCGAAATCAGAGCACTGTAGCACAAAAATTACCAAAGTTATATCCGTGGACCCTTGCAATCGATCCCCAAAAACAAAATAATTTTTTTGTTGGCCCCTAAATATTAATATTAAGGAAGAAAAATTTTGTTTTTGGGTTTCCTTGTCAATCCGGATTCAAAGCCGTTTTCTGCATTCGTAGCGCCGTTTTTGAGATATGGCGTCGCGACGCTAAATTTTAAAATCGTCTGTATGCCGTACCGTACGTCGCACAGGAATTTCGACCAGAGAGAACTTTTTCGGAGATCTCGGAATAAGGGGTGAGAAAAAATTTGGCGCTGCCAGTTCCTGAAAGCTAAGTTGCAAAAGTTATTCAATATTTCGAGAAATTTGGCCACGCTCCTCAACACGTCCTCTAAAATGGAAAATAAAGTTTACATCCGGAGATCGCACGTTTTCAAATTATAAAAGTTTTTTGTAGATCTCTAGACGACCTACAAAAAAGTACCTGTTTTTTTTTACCAAAGATATCGTCATTTGTTTTTTAAAATTAAAACGCGTCGCGACGCTAAACGCGGCGTCGGATATATATTTTTTTAAAGCTACTATTAGCACTTCTTGCCTACTTTAATGTGCCAAACGAAATTTTTACACAAACGTTTCTGTGGGGGTCAAAAAGGGAAACGTTTTTGATTTTTTTTTTAAAACGGAGAATTTTTAAAGGAAAATCTAGGTAAACCGAATTGCTCGGATTGCTTCGAGCCATTTGACTTTTTTAGAGATATTTAGAATTTTTTTTCGAAATCCTTATTTTTCAAGATATCGACGTGCACATTAACGGCTCCGCTTTAGCCGAACATTCTTTTTAGACGTGACCTGTCTAAAAAGAATGTTCGGCTAAAGCCGATGATTTTATTAATGTCATTCCCATAATTCCTAATTGTAATAAACAAAAGATTTACGAAGCTATTTTGATTTACAATAATTCCCAAGATATAACTCTTGAGCAGGGATTTGAAACCAGTCCTACCTGGAAATATTTGTTTTCATAATTAAATTATCACCTCCACTAGTTTTGCGTCCTATATAGGCTTACATACTAGAACAAAGTCCTCAGTTATCGCACTTTTTCGCCTTGAAAATGCTGCCTGTAATGGTGAGCGAAACGTTTGCAACAACCAATAAAACTACTTGATTTAAACTTGAAAGTAAGTAAATTTACAGTTATTGACCGATAGGTGGCAGCACTTCTGCTCAAACAGCTGTTCTTGAAAGTGTACTGTTTTAATTCTATTTCTTGAGTGGTACTAAAAAACAACAATTTGTACGAAGTTTGTAAAATTTATTATCTTATTTTGCCCTAACGCCCATTTTTCACTTGTATATACAAGCAATAAGGCACAAACAGTACTCTTTAGACAAGTTCAATTTTCGCCACCAGATGGCGTATCGCATTTTGATAGTCCTCAATGGTTACAGTTTATTTCACAAATTTACAAATAGAATAACAAAAATATCAGTACTCTTTGGAAAAGTTCAATTTTCGCCACCAGATGGCGTATGGCGTTTTGATAGTCCTCAATAGTTGCAGTTTATTTCACAAATTTACAAATGAAATTACAAAAATAACCAATGGGAGGTACATTTATACCGGTGTACCTGTACATAGATCTGGCTACCTAACAAATTATATGTAAATATATCTCTTTTAAAGTTTTTTTTGTTTTTTTTATTGTTTGGGAAAATATTTTGTCAACAACAATTTTTTTTGGTATTATTTGTATACACTTTTATGTGTTGATTAAATACTTGTTTATAGAAATTTATTTATAAAAAAAATCTCATATTGTATCAATCCCGTGAAAAAACACATTACAGAGGAATCAATTAATCAAGAAATGTGTAATTTATGAAAGTTATCTTCGGCAGGTATAATATTTGCGAAATTTTCCATTTTTATCATTACATCATTGCACATATACGTCTCTATACATGACATAATTATTTATAAATACATTTTTTATCTAGTTAGAAAAAACATTTAATTATCACACTTCAATTAAACATTCAATTATTAAATTGCATTAACTTGTTTTTTCTTGGCGTCTTGAAAACTCATTAACCACGCTTAATAAATACTACTAGATCAGCCCGGCTATGTATCCGTATATTACCTACTCAGCTGAAAGTTTCGTTTTTTTATTGTTAGATGTCGCCACCCCAATAAAATTATGAAATTTAGTACATAAAAGTAACTTATAATTGGTAGTGCTACAATTATAAGTGTAGTATAGGTGATTCAAGCTAAGCGATATGCCCTCTAGCGGAGAAAAATGTACTTCTCTCGTAGTGGGTACTTTATTTAGTTCATAAGTAATTACATATTTAAACGATATTTACAAATTCACCAAACATAAAAAACACCACAGCAAAAGAAAAATACACAAAAAAACATGTTACTTTATCTGTCATAACCTTATTTTACCCATGTAGAGCAATAAAATTTGGCGGGAAATTTGAATTTGAATCGCCAAACATTAAAAAACACCACAGCAAAAATAAAATAAACAAAAAAGCATGTAACTTTATTTGTCATAACCTTATTTTACCCATTTAGATCAATAAAATTTGGCGGGAAATTTGAATCGCCCATAGGGCGAATAAGATTTTAATCCGTCAGTATGTCTGCAGCTTTTAGAACGACATTGCAAGCGTACAAAGTCTCTTCTCTGCGTAAAATGCTAACAACTTACATGCATAGGCGCCGTCAGAGTTTTATACACGGGGTGGGGGGTGCTCGAGAACACGGACGTCGCGCAGATTTTTATAAATTAGTATAAATTTTTAAAATCTTTAACCGTTTATGTGACATATAATGATTTCCAGGGAGAAAGCAAGTGCCCTTTCTTGCCCTACCCTGGGGACGCTCATGCTTACATTACAGATGGACCTACAGTTTTACGAAAATATGGTACCGCCGCAGTGATCTTACCAATTTAATTTTAAATATAAAACTTTCACATAAAGATAAACATGTACCAGCTGTTTTTTTGTATATGCGTACCTATATTCCGCAGCCTTCTACAAATTTTTTTTGATGATGGCGCACATGTTAGTAATGCTATTATCAACAATTTTTTATGTGACAATTTATTAATTTTATAACATAATTGCTTTAGAATATGAAAAATAATTACTCAATTAATTTTTTTTTCTTTATATTTTAATTTAAAACTTTATAGCACATTTATAAGCTGATAATTTTGACAAATGCCCAAATACATATTATGACGTATTAGATAAAATCCAACTTATTCCCGTGGTGCAGAACGTGTTAAGGACCATTTTTATTATTTTTGGTTTTAGAACAAAGTCTTTAATTATTGCACTTTTTCGCCTTGGGAATGCTTCCTTTAATGGTGAGCGAAACATTTGCAACTTTTATTTTATTTTTGGTTTTAAAATTTAAACCCTTTAAAAATTACAAATTCGTGTTGGGAAATAAACAAAGTGGCGTATGAAAATGAGGAGGGACGACCCCAAAAGAAATGGGATAAGTGGCTAGGATTGATGATGATGTTAAGAAATAAACATCAAAAAGAACGTGCAGTAATGATGATGTTTTCAGTGCTGACATATATTCATAATTACCAACTGCAGCGCGTCATACATTCACTTGAACAGCACTTAAACAAGTCTTAAACAAGCGTTTAATGATTAAAAGTTTAAAAATGAAATTAAAACCCCACGTTGGGCGCCGGTTGTAGCGGTGAAGTTGTTAAGGTTAGGACATATAATCAGAATTGCCAACTGCAGCTTGACATGCGTTCAATTGAACAGCACCTGAACCAGTTTTGATTGAAAGTTTAAAAATGAGTCCAAGAAAACGGCTGAAATTAAACAACGACGTAACCTAAATAGCATTCACTGTAGGTACACCTTGTATAGTTTCTTAAAATGTAGTACCATGCACAAAAAGCAGATGAACAGACAAAAGCACAAAAAAATTAAAACCCTACGTTGGGCGCCAGTTGTAGCGGTGAAGTTGTTAGGGTTAGGACATATATTCAGAATTGCCAACTGCAGCTTGTTGTACGTTCAATTGAACAGCACCTGAACTAGTCTTAATTAAAAGTTTAAAAATGAGTCCAAGTAAACTGACGTTCTGCTGAAATTAAATAACGACGTAACCAGAATAGCATTTCCTGTAGATACACCCTGTATAGTTTTTTTTTAAATGTAGTACCATGCACAAGAAACAGATGAACAGACAAAAGCACAAAAAAATTAAAACCCCACGTTGGGCGCCAGTTGTAGCGGTAAAGTTGTTAAGGTTAGGACATATATTTAGAATTGCCAACTGCAGCTTATTATACGTTCAATTGAACAGCACCTGAACCAGTTTTGATTAAAAGTTTAAAAATGAGTCCAAGAAAACGGCTGAAATTGAAAAACGACGTAACCTAAATAGCATTCACTGTAGGTACACCCTGTATAGTTTCTTAAAATGTAGTACCATGCACAAAAAGCAGATGAACAGACAAAAGCACAAAAAAATTAAAACCCTACGTTGGGCGCCAGTTGTAGCGGTGAAGTTGTTAGGGTTATGACATATATTCAGAATTGACAACTGCAGCTTGTCGTACGTTCAATTGAATAGCACCTAAACTAGTCTTGATTGAAAGTTTAAAAATGAGTCCAAGTAAACTGACGTTCTGCTGAAATTGAATAACGACGTAACCTGAATAGCATTTCCGGTAGATTCACCCTGTATAGTTTCTTTTTTTAAATGTAGTACCATGCACAAGAAACAGATGAACAGACAAAAGCACAAAAAAATTAAAACCCCACGTTGGGCGCCAGTTTTAGCGGTAAAGTTGTTGAGATATAGAAAAATTTGACTTGTAGAAGTTCGAGTTATGGAAGTTCGACTGTAGTTACACCCTGTATAGTTTCTTAAAATGACTTAAAATGAGTGACTGTGGTTACTAAAGTCAACAAATACTAATGCACAAGAAGCAGATGATGTTATTGTATTTTTATTATAAGCTTTCGCTTGAAATGAAGTAAGTTAATCTGAATCGCATATAAATAATAAGCAAAATGTTTAATGTACCATGAACAATTTCCATCTTAATAAAAAACGCAAGCGAAACAGTTTTCAACACCTTAACTCGTTATTAATTCAATTATAAAAATTACCAACAACAATTTAATTCCATCTATAATGAAAACAAGTTTTTTTTTGTAAATTAATTGATAAAAAAAGAAGAAGAAGAAAATACACGTGCATAAAAAGATGGTTTTTTTAATACAACAACAAAATTATTTCTTGTTATACTTTTTTGTTGATAAATTGTGTGTCGCTTTATTCGATATATCGTAGTATCAAAATGTCAAATTTTACCCAAAAATATTAAAAATTGTCAAAACTCATTAACAAAGACTAAAATGTGCTCAAAATTATTTTAAAATTGCAAAAATATGTTCAAAAATGTCAATATGTATGAAAATGTCAAAATTCATTTAAAATGTCAAAATATGTTAAAATTTATTTCAAATATTACTAGAAATTAGTAAAAATATATAAGTGTAAAATTTTATTAGAAAATGTCAAAAATATGCTTGAATATGGCAAAATTCTGTTTGAAACTGTCAAAATTTATTTAAAATGTCAAAAAATGTTGAAATTTATTTGAAAATATTAAAAATAGTGTCAAAAATATGCCTAAAAATGCAAAAATTCATTTAAAAATATAAAAGGGTAAATTTTATTTGAAAATGTCAAAATATATTTAAAATGTCAAAATATATTTAAAATGTCAAAAATTGTAAAAATTTATTTAAAAATATTAAAAAATTATGCCAAAAATATGCCTAAAAGCAAAAATTCACTTAAAAATGTCAAATTTCATTCAAAAATATCAAAATTTTTCAAAATTTATTTAAAAAAGACTAAATTGTGCTCAATTTTTTTTTTTTTTTTAATTGCAAAAATGTGTTTAAAAATGGTAATATGCTTAAGAAAGTGTAAAATTTTATTTGAAAATGTCAAAAATATGCTCGAATATGGCAAAATTCTGTATGAAAATGTCAAAATTTATTTAAAATGTCAAAAAATGTTAAAATTTATTTCAAATATCACTCGAAATTGGTTAAAATATATAAGTGTAAAATTTCATTCGAAAATATCAAAAATGTGCTCGAAGATGGCAAAATTCTGTTTAAATATGTCAAAATTTATTTAAAACGTCAAAAAATGTCTAAATTTAT
The DNA here is from genome assembly GCA_030264735.1 of Gymnusa sp. GC000175. Taxonomy (NCBI): domain Eukaryota; kingdom Metazoa; phylum Arthropoda; class Insecta; order Coleoptera; family Staphylinidae; genus Gymnusa; species Gymnusa sp. GC000175. The sequence continues at coordinate 7,399 of JARJDX010075724.1, forward strand.
TTAAAATGTCAAAAAATGTTAAAATTTATTTGAAAATATTAAAAATACTGTCAAGAATATGCATAAAAATGTCAAAAATTCATTTAAAAATGTCAAATTTTACTCAAAATTATAAAAATTTGTCAAAATTCATTTTAAAAAAGACGAAATGGGCTCAAAAATTTATTTTAAAATTGCAAAAATATGTTCAAAAATGTCAATATGGTCTAAAAAGTGTAAAATTTTATTTGAAAATGTCAAAATATTGCAAAAATGTGAATGAATGTGTCAAAATATATTTAAAATGTCAAAAATTGTTTAAATTTATTTAAAATTATTAAAAAATATTGCCAAGAATATGCCTAAAAGCAAAAATTCATTTAAAAATGTCAAATTTCATTCAAAAATATCAAGAATTGTCAAAATTTATTTAAAAAAGACTAAATTGTGCTCAAAAATTCATTTTAAAATTGCAAAAATGTTAGTATTCTTTAGAAAGTGTAAAATTTTATTTGAAAATATCAAAAATTTGCTCGAATATGGCAAAATTCTGTGTGAAAATGTCAAAATTTATTTAAAATATCAAAAAATGTTAAAATTTCATTCGAAAATGTCAAAAATTTGCTCGAATATGGCAAAATTCTATATGAATATGTCAAAATTTAGTTAAAATGTCAAAAAAATTTAAAATTTATTTGAAAATATTAAAAATAGTGTTAAAAATATGCCTAAAAATGGCAAAAATTCATTTAAAAATATCAAATTTTACACAAAAATATAAATAATTACCAAAATTTATTTAAAAAAGACTAAAATGTGCTTAAAAATTTATTTTAAAATTGCAAAAATATGTTCAAAAATGTCAAAATGGTCTAGAAAGTGTAAAATTTTATTCGAAAATGTCAAAATATCGCAAAAATGTAAATGAATATGTCAAAATATATGTAAAATTGTTAAAATTTATTTGAAAATATTAAAAAATATTGCCAAGAATATGCCCAAGAGCAGACATTTATTTAAAAATGTCAAATTTCATTCAATAATATCAAAAATTGTCAAAATTTATATAAAAATGACTAAATTGTGCTCAAAAATTCATTTTAAAATTGCAAAAATGTGTCTAAAAATGTTAATTAATATGCTTTAGAAAATGTAAAATTTTATTTGATATTGATGATTGATTGTAATAGGCAAAATTCTGTATGAAAATGTCAAAATTTATTTAATATGTCAAAAAATGTTAAAATTTATTTCAAATATCACTCCAAATTGGTAAAAAATATATAAAAATAAAATTTCATTCAAAATTGTCAAAAATATGCTTGAATATGGCAAAATTCTGTATGAAAATGTCAAAATTTATTTAAAATGTCAAAAAATATTAAAATTTATTGCAAATATCACTCGAAATTATTAAAAATATATAAGTGTAAAATTTCATTCAAAATTGTCAAAAATATGCTTAAATATGGCAAAATTCTGTATGAAAATGCCAAAATTTATTTAAAATGTCAAAAAATGGTAAAATTTATTTCAAATATTACTAGAAATTAGTAAAAATATATAAGTGTAATATTTCATACGAAAATGTCAAAAATATGCTTGAATATGGCAAAATTCTGTATGAATATGTCAAAATTTATTTAAAATGTTAAAAAATATTAAAATTTATTTTAAATATCACTTGAAATTAGTAAAAATATATAAGTGTAAAATTTAATTTGAAAATGACAAAAATATGCTCGAATATGGCAAAATTCTTTATGAAAATGTCAAAATTTATTTAAAATGTCACAAAATGTTAAAATTTATTTTAAATATCACTCGAAATTAGTAAAAATATATAAATGTAAAATTTTATTCGAAAATGTGAAAAATATGCTCGAATATGTCAAAATTCTGTATGAACATGTCAAAATTTATTTAAAATGTCAAAAAATGTTAAAATTTATTTCAAATATTACTCGAAATTAGTAAAAATATATAACTGTAAAATTTCATTCAAAAATGTCAGAAATATGTTCGAAGATGGCAAAATTCTGTTTGAATATGTCAAAGTATATTTAAAATGTCAAAAATTGTTAAAATTATTTCAATTATCACTCGAAATTGGTAAAAATATATAAAGATAAAATTTCATTCAAAATTGTCAAATTTTTTTTAAAAATATGCTTGAATATGGCAAAATTCTGTATGAAAATGTCAAAATTTATTTAAAATGTCGAAAAATGTTAAAATTTATATCAAATATCACTCGAAATTGGTAAATATTTATAAATGTAAAATTTCATTCAAAAATGTCAAAAATATGCTCGAATATGGCAAAATTCTGTATGAAAATGTCAAAAATTATTTAAAATGCCAAAAGATGTTAAAATTTATTTTAAATATCACTCAAAATTTGTAAAAATATACAAGAGTAAAATTTCATTCGAAAATGTCAAAAATATGCTCGAATATGGCAAAATTCTGTATGAATATGTCAAAATTTATTTAAAATGTCAAAAAATGTTAAAATTTATTCCAAATATCACTTTAAATTGGTAAAAATATAAAAGTGTAAAATTTCATTCGAAAATGTCAAAAATATGCTCGAATATGGCAAAATTTTGTATGAATATGTCAAAATTGTAAATGAATATGTCAAAATTTTATATGAATATGTCAAAATTTATTTAAAATGTCAAAAAAATTTAAAATTTATTTAAAAATATCACTCGAAATTGGTAAAAATATGCTCAAAATACTAAATATTTGTATAGGATTACAAAAATTCACACGAAATTTTTTTATAGATTTTTATTTCAAATTTTCAGTCCGACGTAGGCCAAAATGACGTAAGCAAAAACAAAATTTCAGCATTAACGCCCCTGATTTTGACATGCCTTAAAATTTAAGTTGACGTAAATATTTAAGTCTCGTTGGAGAAACCGAAATTATTACTGTCGTGTAGGTGTAGACATATAGATAGTTTTATAATACAAATTTGAAAACAAAGCATGCACATAAGTACGGTTAATTTTAAGCAGGCACTTGTTTTATACGAATCGTGAATAAACCCAAGCAAATATTAAATTTTTCCACATACTTGTATCCACTAAACATTTCCTTTCTAATTTGTTTTTTTTTTTCAAATTTTAATTAAATATTAATCATACAATTTCCATGAAACAATTGAATCCACCTATACAATCGTGCCACAACGCGCATGTGAAACATCAATATGGGCATAAGCCCGATGACTCAGGTGGATTTATTAAATATTTCTTTATGTATCTCGAGCCTCTCGGTTTTTAAGTGGATAGACAACCTTTATGTCTACATTTTCCTATGCGGCGTTCACTAGTTGCGGGTATACACCTAGGCACCAGTTGCTAACGAGTTTGGAGCAAGTGTTGCGCGTTGTGACTAGTGACTTGAGCGCGGTCCGGCAGTTGCTAAGAAGTAGTGCCAGGAAGTGGTCGCTTCTGTTGCGCGCCCCACAAACGAGTTTTTGAATTTTTTCTTCGCTTCTATTAAATCTATGAACTGAGTTACATTTCTTTAACATTGTATATCGGTGTGTTTAATTCATTCGGATTTTATAAACAGCGCCTGCTTTTGGATTTAACTAATATTTATCAGTTGTAAGTTTACTTTTTATTTAACTGCTTACTCGTGCTCATTGAGATACTTACTTTTGCTATATAATTTTATAACTTAATTTTACAGTTAGAGAAATGCTCTTATTCTACTTATGACTTTTTAATACTTGCTTTAAATGACCATTTGGAATTTCAAATCATTTTTATATTATTATTATTATAATTATTATGCGCATAATTCATTTTATTATTATATTACCGTAACACATTCTTATAGACCTTGTAAATTCTCTTACCATTTTAAAATAAATTTTAGTGTTGTGCACTACGCACCACTAAACGATTTATGGGGCGTTTGGGTGATTATTAAGCTTTAGTTAGAGATGCGATAAATATTATCCCATCAACAAAATATCGCTCACTTCCTGAAGGAAAGAACGGAAATAATAGCGCCATTACTTCCGTTTTATTAAAAACGCACTTCGTTAAAGAGAAATTGCTCAAAACTTGCTTTTTATCGCCATATCGGTCAAAGGGTTTAGCCTCTAGTATCTAGTTATTTGCAGCGAACAAATAAACGAAAGCTTCTCTTCATATAGGTATATATGTAACAATAAATGTACTGAATTAACAAATGTAACATTTACCAGTAATTGTGTATTTATACACCTATCAGCAATTTCGGTAAAAATTTTAATAAACCTCTTATGGAATTGTTTATAAAATAAAATTGAAAATTAAAAAATTTTTGAAAAAAAGTTGGCGACCCTAACATAATTTTTTTTCATAAAAAGTTGGAAATCCTTGTGCACAAAGAAAAAAAAAATCAATACATGGAAATAAAATAAAAGTAAGTTGGCAACCCTATTATAAAAAAAATTTCATAAAAAAAGTTGGCAACCCTAACATATTTTTTTTTTTACAAAACGTTGGCAATCCTCATTTATGTACAAAGAAAAAAGATTGGTTGTTTATTAACTTAAAAACATTAAAAAGTTTAAATAATTTTGATTTCTAAAACGAGACTTAAATTTTTAAGTGAACTTAAATTTTAAGACGTTAATGCTGAAATTTTGTTTTTGCTTATGTCATTTTGGCCAATTTAAAACGAAAATCTATAATAATAAAAAAAAAATTCGTGTGTATTTTGTATTTCTATACAAATATTTGGCATTTTGAGCATATTTATAACAATTTTGAGTAATTTTTGAAATAAATTTCAACATCTTTTGACATTTTAAATAAATTTTGACATACTTATATAGAATTTTGCCATATTCGAGCATATTTTTGACATTTTCGAATGACATTTTACACTTAAATATTTTTACCAATTTCTAGTGATATTTGAAGTAAATTTTAACATTTTTTGACATTTTAAATAAATTTTGACATATCCATACATCATTTTGCCATATCCAAGCATAATTTTGACAATTTTTAATGAAATTTTATTTTTATATATTTTTAGCAATTTCGAGTGATATTTGAAATAAATTTTAACATTTTTTGACTTTTTAAATAAATTCTGACATACTCATACAGAATTTTGTCATATTCAAGCATATTTTAGACATTTTTGAATGACATTTTACACTTATATCTTTTTACTAATTTCTAGTGATATTTAAAATAAATTACCAAAAAACAAACGATAGTTGACACACAAGCGTGACGATTACCAAAAAACCAACGTTAGTTGACACACAAGCGAGACGGTTACCAAATTACA
>JARJDX010075758.1:0-13763 GCA_030264735.1 Gymnusa sp. GC000175
GTAATACACTGAAGTGTTACACAAAAATACCGAAATGTACCAAATAAAAAAGAAGGGGCACGTTTAAAATAACGTACCAAATATTAAATTATATATACATTGATAATTGACATTTCACACAAAATTACTTAAATTTACCAAAAGTAAGTTCACACGTATTTAATGATAGGTACCAATAAAAAATAAAATTTACACGAGTTTAAAAATTTGTACCAAATATAAAGAAAAATATATACATGGGTTAATGTACTGTTAATGTATTATTCAGGATTGGTGTCAAGACAAAAAATAAACTTGTGCCAAACTAAATAAAATACCTTATTTAAATCTATATATCTACAAATAACTTCGTGATCTGCCTCAACGTTTTTCTTTGTATAATATTTATAGAGATTAAAGCTTTTTGAGTAGTTCCTTTTATTTCCAAATTAATTTGTTAGAATTATTTTTTAAGTGTAAAGAAATGAACAAACTCTTAAAATATTTTCTAATGTCTTCTTAAGTAGAAGTGCTAATGGTCCATATATTTTTTGGTATGATCCTAATACTTGTAAAAAAAATAGCAACGAAAACGCAATATGAGATTAGAAATATGGAAAATACAAGGTATAGAAACTAACATAAAGAGATCAACAATAAATTGATATAGCTTTCCTCTCTGACAAAAAAGAAAGAAAATGGAAGTGAAACTCTACAGAACTCTACAGAACAGTGGATGAAATCCAACTAGCCTGATCTAATTTTCAATAATCGTACACAAACGCCTTAAAAGTATATTAAATATTGGGAGCTAATAAAGAAAAGAATAATAAAAATGACAATTCGAATGAGGGGATCAATTTTGATGATCCTTCGTGTCTATGCTATCAACGATGATGTGACAATTCAAGTAAAAGATGACTTCGAAGATATCTTAAAAAAACAATATGGTAGTAGAAATGCACAAGGAAGCAACCGAATTGGCAAGGATCTTCGCTGAGCAATATAATTATAAGATTGAGTATAGCACTTTAAGAATATAAGGAGAAAGGCGTGCAAGGTCCACTGAAAGAAGAAACTAGGCAGTACACATTTCATATATCTTTAATCTGATTAGGTAAAATTAGGTAAAAAGAGCGGTAGCTTCTACAAATTAAGAAAATCTCCGAAACCCTGGGGTATATTTCTTTAAAATTTAAAAGATATGAATAAACTCATTGAGACGTTAAACTCATTGAGACGTTAAGAGAGCTATACAAAAGTTACATTAACAGACAAGAAAACTTAGCTCAAAGAGGACCTTCTATATATCAGGTTCCAAGGATGACCATGTGTTAGCAGTATTAGCAAAAATGGCGAGGATTTATTTAAGGATTCTAATAAACTTAATCAAAGAAATTATTGAAAACAGAAAATCAGGGTTTCAAGCAGGGTGGTTCACAATTGACATTATTTTCACTTTCACATTCAAACAATAACGGAGAAACGAATTAGCTGAGCAGAGAAAAGGGCATAGGTTTAGAAAAAGCATATAATAGTGTTCCTATATCGGAATTATGGACTTACATACAAAACTTTTTAACTCTATTTAATTATTTACCATCTGCTCAGTGACAACAACGCAACAAGTGAATGGTGTTAATTTACAAAGAGCAGAAGGGTGATTTTTTTATGCGTCCGAACCTTAAATTTAAATTAAACAACAACTAAATTATATATCATTAAATTATTTATTTTTTGCGAAATACCATTTATAGTCCAGGCAACGAAGACTAAAAAAGACCAAATATCGGAAATACTTCATGTAGAAGCCAATTTTGGCACAGTTGTAAAGGAAGGTGTCCTTATCAATATACTCAAATAATTATTGATCTGTAATGATCCCCATTAATAGTTACACGCTTCCCAGCTTGATTTTTAAACAAATACACTTGCAATTGATTTTAAGTCCATTCAGCGAACGTATGACAAAAACGATGGTCTTGCGGCTTTCGTTCTTGGACAAGCTGGTTCTCATAAAGCAACAAAACAATATCTTTATGCAAAATTTTCAACGTAGTCGAATAACAAAGCCCAACTTGCTGCGAACGTCGATGAATTGACATCAAAACTGACAGCAACAGCGATGATATTTTCTTGGGAACGCACAGGTTTTTGTCTTGTTTTTGTTTTTATATAGGGCAGCGTGAAATGTGATCGAAATTTGTCAATAATTCGGCGAATACATCGCTCGGTTGGGCGATTATGTGCACCATAAAATTCGCGAAGTGCTCTGTAAGTTTGGCGAACAGAACACTGGTTTCGATAATAAATTTCAACAATTTGTAAACATTGCTCTGATGTTAAACGTTCCATGATAACTGGCAGTTCAGTTCGTCTAGGAGTGACCGCTATAGACAGTTCGGACACCCTAAAAAAATCACCCTTTATAATAATAATAGTAATGCATTGGATTTTTATTATTCAATTGTGATTAGGCATGTCGAAAGGTTTGAGAGGTATTTCGAACTCTCAAAATGTACCTTCTCTTTTATCGTACGCATTTGTAGGTCCCGATGAATGGTCTCGTTGAAAACGAACCAATGAGCAGTGGTTATGATTCTTAATGTTTTAGATTAAAAACTTTACAAAATGTCTACATTAGATCTACACACGGTATCCATAGTTGAATTTCACATGTCCATACCGGTTTTAGTTCACTTTGTACACATTTAATTTGTTGTCAAGTAACAGTCGGGATCGTCTGCCAATGAGCCATTGTAATTTGGTGCACTTAAGACCAAGCTGATTCCTCTTTGTAAATATGTGCTTTCTCCAGATAAGTTTTTTGTCGATTTGAATGCCAAGGTTTTTTTGCACCTTCCAACTGTAGCAGTGGTTGATTATTGAGGGCAGTTTCCTTTACGAGGAGTGTAGGTAACCTGGACGGATTTTGTTTCGTTGGCCTTAAGTCTTCACTTAAGAAGGTTCAAATTTGTTTAAAGCTTTTGTGTTGCTAACGTAGGATTATAAACCTCGGCAGTGTCATCAACGAATGTGGCGAACTTGTCTGCCGTACATAGGAGGTAGAATACTGGCCTAAGGATACTGCCTTGGGGAACCCCAGATTGAATTATATACAGATTTGTGATTATCTCACGGTGCCTATCTTGGAAAAATCTATTTGTGAAAAAGACAGTAGTAAATAACGATGTGACAAAAGGTGTTAATAAATGCCACTAATTGTAAAGAAACTCGAATCAAGTAATAATGAAGGCCAGAATATAATAAGCAATAATATGGAAGGTTATCAAAGCCCTTAACTTATTTTTGTGAGAAAGTAAATGCAAAGAAACAAAAAAAAAACCAACCCATTACGATATACGCCACGGAAATATGGGATCTAAGCAAACATAAGAAACAAACGCTGTTAGCTACGAAAATGCAGACGAAGCTGCAAATCATCAAGAAAAAATGAGGTATTTAGAAAAATCATATGGAAAGGGATATAGCTAAAGAAGTTGAACAAAAGTAGCTGATTTGGTTTGAGCACGCATAAAGAATATATGGAAATAAATGACATAGAAGGATCTTAGAATTGGTATCGCCAGAACGACAGAAAGGTCAAGAAGAAGCCGGGGAGATAATGTAAATGAAGTCTTAACAACAAGAAATTTAGAAGAGAATATTTGCTATGACAGGAGAAATTTTAAATTGGGGACTGAGAGGATGCGCTAGTCGTAGAAATTCGTTGTTATTATTATGATCTTAATTTGGCTCAGAAACTGTGCGAATAATTTTTGTTTTTAATTTTTTTTTAATATTAATTAAGTTTAAGATGTAGTGGCTAAATTTAAGAATTAATCGTGAGGGCAGTGGTCAGTCCCCTTGCGATAATGATATCAAACCCGGAGACAATTTCTTGTTCTCATGACTTCGTTCACATCATTTCACCGGCTTCTCCTTCTCTCGTTCTGGCGATACCAATTCTAAGATCCTTTTAGGCCATTTACTTCCATATATTTTTTATGCGTGCTCAAATAAAATCAGCTACTTCCGTTCAACTTCTTCAGCTATATCTCTCTCCAAATGACTTTTTCATTATTTAAAAAGTTAAGTTATTCTAAGTCGTCAATAGGTTGCTTAATAACAATAATAATCATGTTATATATTAAATACACATACAGAAATATTGTTAAAACAATTTAAATCCTTGATTAGAAATAAAAATCAAATTATTATGCTGATTTCAATGTTCACTAGTAACGTAAATCCTTCTTAAAAATCATGTAAATTTGCTTTCCTGACAGTGAGCGACATAACCGCAACTCTGACAGCATCGCTTGCAATTTATTTTAACTGAATTTCATGTTTTGGATTTTTATTTGCACGGTTTGCATTTCAATGTATTAAAAATTAATGATACAACAGCTAAATGAAACTACTTGCAAAAATATCTCTAATCCAATAACTACCCTTAATTTCACCCTTAGTTTTTTATCGTAGTAAAATTAAAAAATATATATTTCGTTAATATTCTCTTTGAAGGTTTGCATAATACTTGGAATGTTGGAATTAGCGATTTATTTTAAATTTTAATTTTTAAAGAATTAATAACCAATATCTCATATTGTCAATTTAAATATAAATAAATTTAATAAGTTATAAATTTATTATAAAGAAGTAATGGAATGGTGTGATAAATTGCTGCTTAAATAGCCACAGGGCATAGAGAAAATCTCTATTAATCTAAACATTCTAAACAAACTAAAACAAACAAAAAAATGTTAAAAATTAAGAAACGAGATTTCTCAATGCAAATGAAATAAAAGCAAAAAATTTAACATCAATCGCAATATAAAATTTTATAGAAGTAATAAATAGATCAATTCCATTTACAAATACAAGATCAATAGTGTTGATTACGTTTTGATTAGCGTCAGCGACCACACAAAGATAACCAGAAGCATTTTAGAATATAAATCGACCCAATTTATATTTTACTGATTCTAAATAGGACCATTTATTTCGAGTGTAAATTGCATTCTCCATCAGTTGGTCCCAAAAATCTTTCATTTGGTAACACTTAAAAACGCATTCTTACACGTGCTCCATTATCTCGCTTGTTATCGCGCTTATAAGATAATGAGTTTTTAGATGTCAGCCGCATCTTGTACAGAATTGCTTTTATAGATGTTAATTAATACAACATTTTTTAAAATAAACACTATTTTAAGACTACTGGTCTCGATTTACATTCCTTTTATCAGTTTTATCAAGTTCAATCTTCTTTATTATGAAATAGAAAAGAAAGCTCGCGCGCGCGACATTAAAGTTCACTTCCAAATTTCTTTGGAAATATTTGACATTCGTTATTATTAAATTTGATAAAGTAAATTAAGCGTATGAATATATTGTTTGCACGTTACCACACGACTTTTATAAATGTCCGTGATATTTGTCGTTTTATTTGCTTCGGGCTTCAAATTATTTACCGCGTGCAGAATTTAATGTCTTAATTTCGTAACAAATATCCTACCCTGTACTTTAATAGTGCCGATAACTGATTGCGATCTTTATTGGTGCATTACTCACCAAAAACACTTTTTTGCACAATTTAGTTCCATGAAATAGCCATTATTTTAATTCAAGGTTATTTTTTAAGTGAGAAAAAATTATAAGTTCCCACTTTACAATTTTTACAGCAATGAAAATTATTACACACATGTTACTTTATAAGTTGTATAAAAAATGGACAAAAATTGAATTTTTATTTTCGTTCACTTTTACTAAATTTATAAATAAAATTTAATTATGTTATTTAATTTTGATTTTATTTTTCTTTTAAAGAGTGTGGGTGCAAATGGCGTAATCGGATCTGTCGAAGATTCTCCAGAAGAGTGTCCATCATGTGTGAAAGGCAATTGCAGAAGCATTTCGGGTTTATACACCAGACCGGATCTACCTCCAGGGTATTCCTTAGTTGCACAAATACCCCATGGAGCGTGCAGGATCCTAGTTCAACAATTGAAACATACCAGGAACATACTGGGTAAGTTGAGTGCGTGATCATTAATTATTCATTACCCTATTAAACTTTGCCTGTTATTGCTTTGCTCCTCTTAGCATATTGAAAATATTCATTGCCTTGTTAAAAGTTAAACGAAATTATTATTAGGAGCATAATAAATTTAGTTTTTATAGGTGCTAGTGCGTCATCTATAATATAGCTCACTGGTTCATAAATTAATTGAACATTTTTTTAGGGAATAATTTAGTAATTTAGATATCCTACAAAATGCCAGGCTAATTTTACAGGCGCCTTTAATATGTTTATAACGCAGAACTTCAAACAAGTCCCGTTCACTTCTTTACTTTATGAGCTAGAAAAATGATTCCATAAATTTATTAGCAAAACGACATTTGGTTTTATGAGATGACATTTGTTAAATTCAACGCACCGACAATTTGGAGGCAGATTACGAAACAAAATTTACATTTCTAGTGTTAAGAAATGCCGATCAATCATTGTGTTGTGTAAAAGTAAAACGCGTTCAAAGCAATTTCCATTAAAACGAACGGGTGAATCAGTAGATATTTTCCAATTTACTTATTCATGTGTAGGCGGTATCCCATAATATAAATAAATCTGTAAATGATGAGCCCGACTGCATTTAACTGTGCAAAGTAATTGCAAACCACTTAATTTGCGAGTTGCATATTTAAATTTGTCAATATTTATTCTGTTCGTTAAGTGAATGTAGACATAAAATTCTAAATATATTATAGTTAAACAGAAGAATATAGTTTTTGAGATGATATGACTTTTATAGCTCTGAGGAATTCGAATGGCTCATACATATTGAATGGGGACTGGCAATTTAGCAACAGTAGAATCGTCGAAGGAGCTGGAACTCAATTTACATACAGAAAACAAGATGCTTCATCTTTAGAGACTATTAGTGCTGCAGGACCATTGAACAACGCCATTGACATCATGGTAAAAGAAATAATGATTGTAATAAACAGCAATAACAATTTATGTTGCTTGTAGGTATTTTACCAGCAGCCTAATCCTGGTATAAAATATGGTTATTCACTATCTGTCGACGGACAAGTTGTCCCTGAGCAAATTGCTCCTACAATTGTTCGCCAACCATCAAGCGATATTGGAGTAATCGAACCAAGACGATTGGATATTAGTCTCAATTCGCTCAGTCAAAGAGATGAAGCCAAACCTGCCGTTCATCCTCATCGCAGACAAAGGTTAAGGCGAAAATTTGCTTGGAAAATCACTGGAGTATCAGCTTGTTCCAAACCATGCGGAGGAGGTAATGTATAATAAATCATAAAGCGATGTTTATTCTTTTATCCAAGAAAATATGACAAGTCAAAGATACGTATGTAAAGTATTTCTCATCAAATATTTACTATCCCTGTTGTAATGTAAATTTTATTCTTCTGCTACACACTTGTGCGTGGATTGTTTTCATAATATTTGCATTTACCAAAAGAAAGTTACTTCCCTATTATAGGTACGCCATACAAGTATAAAATTACATTTTAAATTTGAATAAAACATTCGCACGAACGTTTAAGTACGGTATGAAAATCGATTTCCCATCAAGTTGAAAGTTTCCACTTTATTCTTACACTCTTAATAAAATGTTTATTTATACTTTCTCAATTTCCTGCGCCTAAACACATCACCAAGTTTACAACCAAATGTACATCATTTTTTATTTAAAGGTCTCAATTCTTGGCAAGAATTCTATTGGATTAAACTATTTTATTCTCATCTTATCATCAAATGATATGAAAAAAAATGGTGGTGTGGTTACCACACAACTTTTATTTGCGAATTTTACACGTATTCGTTACTTTTGACAAAAACCTAAATACATTTCATTTACTATCTGCTAATTAGGTTGGCAGTATCTCTTTGCAATTTCATTTTGTTGAAATGTATGTTGGCAATAATTCCCATAACGATATCCTCCACTTTTTTATGATATATAACCATATTTCCTTATTTGTCAGCTGATTATAATAACAGTATATTTGTGCAACTTGATGGGAATAATTTTAATTAAATTGTTGCAGAGCACAGCAATGAACAAGTTATTTAAATGTTAAATTTTGAAAAAATGATCACTACAAAATTTGTTGCAAATTTAATTCTAAACACTTTTGTACTTTTATATTTTTTCCATAAACTTGATGGTTTTTGAAATATTTACAAAAAAACAACCTAACCAATAAACTACTACTTTCAGTGGTGGATTTTAGCTAAAAGTCACTGAGTCCTTCCAATTTTAGTTAAAAGCTTAAATAAAAATTTACAGGCTAATCAGTTTGGCCTTCTAGGCTATAGAAAGGACACCAACAGACAGACACACACACATACTCAGAAATGACAATAGTAAAATGATTAACATCATATATTTTAACAAAATGAAGTTGCAAAGACGTACACAAGTTGATAAATATTAAAACATGGTTACGAATATGTCTAAAACTTGACAATGAAACTCGTGAGTTGACCACACCTCCATCTTTTTAAAAAATGTTAGGAGAAAATATTTTCTTTAAAAAAAATACAAAAACTATATCTAATAAAATAGATTTTTCTTTTTAAATTGTGTTTATATTTTCCTATTTCTTCTTATGCTATCCTCCATTACACGTTTAATTGTTATGATTTCTTTTTATTTCTGTAAAAATCTCCAACAAATCCCAGCTGTTCTTATTTTCTTCTCTTTTAAATGAATTCTATTTTCTTTTTAGTCTTTCCACTCTTCTTAAATATTTTTTTACTGGGTACCTAGATTACTAAAAGTAATCGTAATCTTTGTATTTAACTACTTTTTTCTAGTAATAGTCTTTTTATTTTATTCTTCATCGTACAACATCGCGACTGCTCTTTACTTTTATTTACTAAGTTCATATTTGAGCTGTTAATAAAAATTCAAAGGTCCCAGTGACCGTTTTAGCTAAAATTCACAAACAGGAAGTGGTAGTTTATGGGTTAGGTTTTTCAGTTTTATGCAAATATTTCGAAAACTATCAAGTTTATAAAAAAACAAACCGGGAGTACAAAAATGTCATATATTTCAACAAACAGAAGTTGCAGAGTCGCACTGTCATTCTAGTTAGATGACAATTAATGAAATATGGTTATCTTTCTGTCAAAAATGACGGATATATCTAAAATTCGTAAATGAAAGTGGTGACCGAGCCTTTATTTTTTCTCTAATAATGCCTTTTAGGAATTTTTTTCTTCCATTACTGATCCTCTGATTTGAAATATTGTACTTTTTTTCACCTTTACTTAATCTAACGTAATAATAGTCACCTTCAACACAAATTTTAACTTTTTTGTTGGTTTATTTAAATTTTCTCTTGTCATTTTACATTTTAATTAATTTATGGTTAGCTTGCTTCCTTTTTAATTTTTTTAGGTTCACATTTTGTACAATAGCAGAGAGTGAAGTGAATATTGTTCAGCTTCAAGCTGGTTTCATACTTTCTCCATCCTCCTTATCTCCTTTAACAGTGGTGGTACTCGATTTTGCTTCCCTAGAGAGATCTTTACTGTTATTAATACTTTTGTTTCGGTCGTCCGTAGCTTCACTCAGGAAGTCCATTACAGTTGCCATAAGATTATTTTTATTGGCTTCCTAGCCATACAGGGTAACACTTTAAACAAAACTTTTGTATAAATTCTACGGATGTTTTTTGTAATTCTTTTAATGAAGAGAATTTAGTACTGCGGTCACTTCTCTGTCTTTGTTGATTTTTTCTCGTGTTTCGTTTTCGCTGTTACTTTTTTGATTAAAGATTGTTCCAGGGTATTGTCTCTACTTCTTTTATTATATCTGTGTCTAAATTAAGATCGTTTATCTCGCCATTCCCTACTATTAGACATGTGCATTTAGATAGATTTATATTTGGGCCAGAAGCTTCGGATTCTACCCTGAGTCATAATGTAATTGAGGTCATCTTCATCTTCGGTAATGACGATGGTATCGCCTGCGAAAAAAACAATGTGAATAGTCATCTTTTATCTTTAATCCCAGATTTTTGCATTTTTTGATCAAAGATAATTTAAAAACAAAAAGATCTATTAAAGCTACAAGGATATATCTGTTACGTTGAACTTTTTTCTAGAACTATTTTTTGGATAAAGGCATTATCCATCGTTGGTAACAGCCCTAAATTCTGCCTTTTCTTCTACCTATTTTTAATTTCTTCGTGTTCTATTAGATTTTCTTTATTCTAAAGTATATTCTTTCTTTACTTGGTATTAACGCGATTTCTCTGTAATTCCTAGGATCGTTTTTTGGGCCATTTTTACGGATAAAAGAGATGAAGGATTGTTTTCAAAATTTCCTTCCTTGCAACATGCTGTTCTTTTTTTAGAAGTTGTGTTCTTCTTTTAGAAGTTCTTTAAAGTTTGATATATTATTTAATATGGTAGTAGTTTTACACCTTGTTTTTACTGCTTTTATTGTCTTCCAAACTTCTAGTACCCCTATTTGGTTATCGATGTAATCACATTTCTTTCCCCAAGCATTGTTTTTCTTTTTTATTATCACTTTTCTAGGCTTCACAAATATATATTTTTTGTTCCGTGACCGTTTTTTTTTTTACTATTTATGTCAAACAATGTTAAGTAATTTTCTCTTATCTATAAAATTAAAAAATACCCAAATAGATTATTGACAAAAACCTATGAAGTGTCGTAAGCGGAAGAGAGACGACATTTATGCGAAAGACTTGATAAAGTTTATTTTTCGTTTTAAACGAGCGATATTTTTAACGTCCAAAATCACCACCTAAATATGAATACTAGTCTTAGCTTTACTTCCTTTCTTTTTCATTTTTGAGAGGACAGCCATATCTATTTTTATTAGTTATAAAATTTTTTAACAAATATCGCTAAAATTTTATTAAAATCACAGAAATAAATATTAATAAAAACCTCTTTGTAACGTCATAATGTAAAATTAAAACGAACTTAAGCACCAAAAAACTTATTTTGATTTGTATATTAGGTTTCCAACAAACTGTTCTAACATGCGTCCGCGAGCACTCGCAGACTCCAGTAGTAGATCGTCGTTGTGCACATTTAGAAAAGCCGGTTCCACACCCTATTCGTTGCAACACTCACGAATGTCCTGCTCATTGGGGTGGCCATTGGGGACCTTGCACTGGAACTTGTGGCCAAGGCATTCAAGAATACTTGGTTCAATGCATTCAAGAAAATAATGGAAAAACATCTATGCAACACGACTCGAACTGCCCTCAACCAAAACCAACAGCTTCCAGCCGACCATGCACCTTGCAACCATGCGAAAACACGAGCGACAATGAATTGCATCCGGACGAAAGAATGACCTCCAATAAAGGATACGGAGATTGGGTGACAGGACAATGGACAATGGTACAATTATATAAATTTAATAATTTTGTTTATATTTTATTATTAACACTTAACTTAAATTTTAGTGTTCTGTATCTTGTGGAACAGGAACGCGTTCGCGTTCTATCACATGTCCTTCAGATAATTGCATTTCAAGCAACAGACCTGCACATGCCGAATATTGTGAGAATGGACCTTGTGCTGAGGCTGGTCAGGTTTCGTTCTGGCTGTTATCCGATTGGTCTCAGTGTTCGGAACACTGCGGCACTGGCATACAATCACGATTCGCTATTTGTTCTAAATCAGTTTGCGAAGATTCAAAGCCTGAAACTTCACGTGCATGTTCAAGTGATAAAGAATGTGGAGGGCAATGGTTCACAGGGCCTTGGAATGATTGCTCCGATTCATGCAAGGGCCCCGCCAAGCAAAAACGTGACGTTTTTTGCGTTGTTAAATTGCGAGGACAAGCAAGAATCACGATGGAAATGACATGCTCCGCTTCCTCTAAACCAGAAGTTGAAAGAATTTGTGACGGGAGTTGCACGCCCGTTTGGTTTACAGGCGAATGGGGAGTTTGTGAAAATTGTCCAAATGGAGTACAAAGACGAGAAGTTAAGTGCTTGACAGGACATGGACATATTTCGAGCGGGTGTAATAATGAAGATATGCCACTAATAAAAAGATCTTGCAATTGTCCGAAACATGTTGATGATTCAAGAGAAAAATTAAAACCTGCACAAGATCAACCTATTGATCGTAAGTTAAGATTGAAATTTTAAGATTCCTTGTTTTAATTGTTACTTGTAATTACTCTAGGAAGCTGTGTGGACAGAATAAGAAATTGTTACCTAGCTGTACAAGCACGTTTGTGTCAATATCCTTATTACACTTCACACTGTTGCGTTTCCTGCAAGAGAGCGCAGCAAGATCTATTGGAATAGACTGTGATTGAAAATACTTCAAAGTAGTCAAATTAAAATAAAAAAACGTACTGACATTAACCCCTTCTTTATTAGTTTTAAATGTATGCAAGCGTTCGATATGAATGATATTTTGTCTTTAGAATACTCCAGATTTATTTTATTTAGTTGTCTGTGATTGTTATTTTTATTTTTGAGTGCCTGATTGTAATACAATATGTATATGTTGCTTTTAGCACTGCCTAATTTACTTATTTTAATTTAAGAACAAATCACTTGCCAATCAAACATTGACTTGCAGGATATTTGTAAACCTCTGAATTGTCAACTAGTAGTTCTGCATTTTTAGGTTTTTTATTGTGCTTGATGCATGATGCATTTAACGTAAATTATTGTATTTTAGAATCCCTGATTAAAATTGCGCATTTTTACAATTATTATAAATGTGGACCTATTCATTACATGTGTAGTAATCTCATACTTAATAAAATGTTATATAGTATTTATATTTACCTTCAAAATCTACTTTAATTAGATTTTTTTAGAAATTTCCCTTAAGTGTATAAGTTAGTTTTTAAATAAATTGAGTATTATATCATAAGCCTTTCTGTATTTATTAGTAAAAAATATATTATAATACAAATAACAAAAAAAATATTTTTCGTGCATTATTTTTGCTTAGATTTAAAAGTAATTTAAACTTCGTCAACACATAATGAAGTTGGATTTTTTTCATTGTTGTTCCGACCGCCTAAGAATGCACACGCACTTTTGAGATTGCTCAATGTCTACGGGTGAACCGTGTAAAAGTGACTAGTGCTTGCGTAAAAAACTGTGCATAAAGGGCAAATTAGAGTAAAGAGCCAATAGCAGCAATTAAGAAAAAAATTTAATGCTATAATTAAATGTCCTTTTAAAATATTAAAGAATACAACCATAAAAGGTAACGCACATGACATGACAATGTAGGAAAATACAGGAGAAAAATCTGTTTAACTATCTAAAAATCATAGTGATCTAACTTGCAAGAAACTTACCTTACATTAGAAAGAGCAAACATGTTAGAACAACAAATAAATGGAAAACCAAGATTCTTACAGTGTAACGGTGTCGATAAGAGTAAAAAAGTAGTAAAACTATCATATAACTTAGAAAAGGTGATAATAAAAAAGCATGCCATAATAGAAACATAACTGTTCTGACGTTGGCCGGTATTCCGGTCTGTTGGTCCGGCACTACTAAAAGCATGGCGACTTTAGCGGTTGAGTACGCGGTGTGAACGTCACCATATCCCAAACGGTAGTTAGCTTATCAACACCGTATCCCCACTGACATAGGGTTGGGGTCACGACAATTCGTCTACAGACTTTTCGTCAACGACATTTGGTCTACAGACATTTGGTCTACCGACATTTGGTGTACTGCGACATTTGGTCTACACGACATTTGGTCTACCGCGA
>JARJDX010075831.1:0-11352 GCA_030264735.1 Gymnusa sp. GC000175
AATCAAAAGAAATGGGGATTACTATTAATGGAAATTCTGATAAAGTTAGAGAAAACATTTGATGGCCTCATAATGTTATTTATTATATTTTTATAAAAATTTAAAAAATCAAATTTTTACTTACAATACACTATTGTACTTACTTTTCATTAATATCACGTCGTTTTGATAATAATATAATAATCCACACGCACCTTCATATCCATTAAGACCACATAATTCACAAGCCACCTTTATCTTCCATTAAGACCACAGAATCCACAATGAACCTTTCATCATGTTCACGTAAGTCCTTTGGAAAAAATTGTAAAAAGTCTTTATAGAATGTATAACCATTCAGTTGAGTCCACTTTGCAGCCTAAACAAATATTCAAAGCAAAGTGAAAATTTATATTTAGGTTTATTTTTATTAAACTAGTTTTTGGGTAAAATCTGTTACCTGAACCTGGAAATTTTCTAGTACGATTTTTCAGTTTTTTGCGATATTTTCTTTTGAATCAATATTTAAAAAAATTATATATGAATAAAGTGCTGTAGAACATCTTTCACTTCATGCACCTTTTTATGAAAGTTTTTTTGCTTGAAATTCGAGTTGAGGTCTCTTCAATTTTTTTAACTAAAAAACTATTTATGTCGCGTGAAACTACTGTTTAAATTAAACTATTTTATTTTATAAACATATTGGCTATAACAATCAAGTGAGAAAAAATTTTATAATCAAAAGTTTAAAACCTATAATGGTAAAAAACGTGGGGTGGTGGTGATTAATAAAATTTTAAATCATGCTAAGGGGTCATTCAAATAATACGTACACGCTCCTGGGGGGGAGGGGGTTCATCACGGGTGTACGGTGATGTACGACGGGGGGGGGGTGGCGAATGAAAAGTGTATGTACACCACGTCTCTTATTTTAACAAATAACACAAAATAAAATATGTTGTAAATTTATTATGTTCTCCTTCAAGTAATTCAATTATTTCAGCGCCGGAGGGGGGGATACTGATGTGTACGTACACGTAGGGGGGTAGGTGGTTTTTGTAGGAAAGTGTACTGGGGGGGGGGATTACAAAATGACATTTTTGGTGTACGTATTTTTTGAATGACCCCTAATTACTAAACCCATAAGACGAAATTATGAAATTTTGTAGAAATACATTTCAGTTTTAATTATATGTATATGTATTGGGCTACCAGGTCACTTAATGTGTAAAGTTATGAAGAATATCATTAATAAAATTTACGAAATTTATTTCGTAAACTATTTTTAAGAAAGGGTAATAAATAAAGTTTTATTTTTATTAAGTAATGTGTATATTAAAAATAATACACAGAGATCACAATTTAATTGCATTGTGTGTCTTGTAATTTGCATTATCCTTACACAAATTTATGTGCTGAAAAAATATTTGTTCTAAACATATAATTTAATAACCCTCAGATGTAAAAAAAAAACTAGAAAATTAGGTAATGTTATAAAAATAACACAGTTTTCACAAGCCAGTGATTAATATTTAAGTTGACTTGCATTTTCATGCTGGTTTATATGTGCACCGGATTTTCACATATTGGTTTGTCTTAAAATTTAAGCCGACAGAAATATTTAAGACTAGTTTATGAAATTGAGCATGAAGGCTATATGTATAATTTTTAAAACACGACTTAAAATTTTACGTTTTTAAAATTATTATTACTTTGAGGTTTAATGAAATAAAAAATTTTATTTATAATATTCTAAAAAAATATTTACAATTTTTTTTAAAGAATGGTAACTAAAATTCTAATCACTAATAATGCATTGTTTTAATTTACCAGTACAAAAGTTTAATAATACCATATTGTTAGGCATTATTTTATGAAAAAGTTTTAAGACTAGGAGATTATCACTGTTTGGGTAATATTTTTTTGCCTTCGATCGTCAAATCGAAATCAAGTTCCCCTTCCATTTCATTTTCGGAAAATGAACCGTACGGC
The DNA here is from genome assembly GCA_030264735.1 of Gymnusa sp. GC000175. NCBI lineage: Eukaryota > Metazoa > Arthropoda > Insecta > Coleoptera > Staphylinidae > Gymnusa > Gymnusa sp. GC000175. The sequence goes on from JARJDX010075831.1 coordinate 1,972, forward strand.
CTCCTGCATTCCTGAGCTGTATTCTAAACAAATAAATAATGGTGTAAGAGTAATAGCAAGAACATTTATAAAAATACATCCAGACAACAACTCTTTCTTACAAAACAAAATAAAATTCATTTCATAATGTAAACAATATAAGGAGTATGTTAGAAAACTCATTGTCATTTTTGCTTCTTTTAAATGTTATTAATATTAATTGGCATTTTTAAAAATTCCAATTTTTACTAAATTATATGTGCTGCAGACATGTACTTTTTAAAGAAAAGTAGAATATGGTTTCAGTTTACAAATATTTAGTGTCAAATATTCGAAAAATATACAGGGTGCAACTAAAAATAAGGACAAAATTCTCCTTACATCTTTTACATCAAAAACAACTTGCAGAGAAAACAAAAATAATTACATATGTAAATAAGTAAATGAAAAAGCAAATTAAAAAATTAAAAATTTACCAAATAATTGCATGCACAGAGGAATTTTAATATCAGCTACATAAACTAATAAGTGTTAGCATTACCATCCCAATTTTCGTTATAATTATAATTATATTCCTAATAAAAAATTAGTAAATATCTGGCATATTTTTATCTGTTGCTAAACAATTTTACTTACATCACTAATACCAACTGAAGGTTCAGATGCATATCCTCGGTTATCATCGTCATCATCATCGCTTTCAGAAGAAGACTCCTCATCATAAGGTCTAAAAACAAAGATTTTTATAATCCCACCCAAATTTGGCAGCATTTTGTTTTACCTCTGAACTTTGCAAACCATTTGTGCCAAGTCTGTAAAGGTGTAACCAGATAAAATGTGCTGTTGTGTAAACAAATGTGATTTTCTCTGTTCAGGACTTTTAAATAGCGGCAATGTCCCTGAGCGCAATTGCCCATCAAAGTACGCTTTTCCATGTTGATAACCAACTTCTTTAATTTGGTCAAAACATCCAAATTGTAAAGTCTGGTATTGATCAATTGGTGGACGTATGTATTCACAATAATCGCTTGCTTTTACTTCCTAAATAAAAAATTACATAACGTGTATATATATAGAATATTATTTAGTACCTCAAGTTGCCTAACGCAGCTAACATACGCCAATCTTGATTGGATTTCAGGTAAGTTGGGAACTTTTATTGGGCTTGTAAAAGGATTCCAGCGTTTCCACAGTAGCCACCAACCCGATAAATCATCGCCATAATTGGTTAAATCTTGATCATCTTCTGATCCTACATCGATGGCTATTATGTGATTAGCGCCATGACTTCGCATTACGTCCGCTGAAATAGCGTTGCGGTTACTATTTTATTTAAACAAACTTACGATTTATAATGAGAATTGTAAAAAAAATATAAAGACTTACCTTGAAGTCACAAATCATGGGTGTTAAATTTAAAATTATAAAAAAAATGTTTTATACCTGGTACATTATTTATATAGCATCCATCTACAAGAAAATGCCCATCTGAAGGATCACACATTGGTGGAAATAAGCCAACATATGTCATGCTGGCCCGAACGTATCTCCATACATGACCTGTTCACATAAGACATTCAAAAAAAATTGAACTATGATTCTAATTGCATCTCTAATTAAATTACAAATACGATATAAGGAAATTATTGTAATAAAGCAAATTTTGTTTGTCAATTTAAGTATGAAACCATGCATCCTCCATTCTCTCAAATAAAATAAATTCTATGATTGTGATTGGTTACCTTTGGTATGAAGATTAAAGTTCGTCCGACCCCACTTTGTAAGCATGCAAGAAGCACCTACCTTTGTAAAGGTATCCGCACAATTACGATTTAGTACTGACTCTTACCTGGTAAATTGTTTATATATCCACCATCCATGAGGAGATGTCCGTCCACAGGATCGCAAAGTGGCGGCATGTAACCCGATAATGACATTGAAGATCTGATGTATCGCCACAGTGAGCCTGCGACATACTTTTACTAAGCTAACATGCTAAATGTAAACTTAACTACTAAATATATACAAAATTCTTATTACAATGTATTTAGCGTCGAAAATATAATAAACTAAACTTATTTCTTCAAAATTTTATGCAAAAAAAGTATAAAGAAACTACAAAATTCAAAGCACGCGAAACTTGCAGGCTTCACACGCAAATTTAAATTCAAAGAGTATTTATTAAATCAATATGAAATAAAAGTTGGCAGTTGTATTTATAAAAACACCCCATCCTTATAACGCGTGTTTAATCTTTTTCAAAATTTTAATTTTTTTACGTTTAAATTTGCGCCAAACGAGTTTTCCTGAAAATTACAAGTCATTCGTGAATATAAGCGTCAGTGCACCCACTACATTTAGATTAATAGTACAATACGCAAAGCTCACTGCATTAATGAATTTAATTTTAATTACAAATACATACCCTAAATAGTGCAGTTAAGTGTTCAGTTCTCAGGGTTTAAAACTATATAGTTTATTTGTATCATAAACCAAATTATTAGGTTAAAAACACGCGAAAAAATCTTATGAGTCCAACATTTTATCATTCATTTTAATTATTTTTAAATTTAAAAATAAAATCGTTTCATACACTGGGTGTGCCATTTTAATCTTAACAAAAGAATATCTAGTGATGGGGGTTCTCATTTAAAAATTCAAAGTTGACCCCCACACCGCCACCGGGGGCGGATTTATTTTGGCAAATTCGAATGCCCTCCAAACTCTCAAACTTTTGTCCGAAATATTTTTTTATTCGATTACTACTTTTCGAGATATTACTCTGTGAAGATTAAAATGGGACACCCTGTATATTAATTTTTTTTCGTGCACTTTCAGCTTAATAATATATTTTTAATTATTCGGCTAGATACTTAAATTTAAACCCTGATATATAGAGGATGTTTCAAAAAAAACTAGGCAGTCGCTTGGAATATTTAAGGTGTCAATGTAACATTACTAGAACTGGGGTGGGATTCTGATTGGCTTGCGATGTCTTGGCCAGTAGAAAATTATATTTAGCTTGATATTTAGATATTTTCAGAAAATTTAATGTATTGAAGGTCAAATATATTGTGTGGCCAATTTTTTTTGAAACATGCTGTATAAAAAGCTAATCGTAAATAAAGTGTGGTTAATCGCAAATTAAAAATAAACGAACCATAAAACAAGTGCAAATTGACGTCCATATATTAAAAAAAAATTATAGATCCGAAATAAATTTAACTGAAAAAACTCCTTGCAAAAACATTTAAACCTTTCTAACGTCTCAATTAATTCTCTATAGGTACGTCATAATTAGAAAATTATTTGTGCCTGATGCATGGTTTTTAATAAATTATGTGTAAAATTTATTCTTATTACCTAATGTAGTAATTTGAAACGATATTCCATTGTTCACAACATAGAAATGTTTAAGTAACGCAATTTCATTACTAAATTAATATTGCATGCCTATTAAATTTTATTTAAATTGTATATATTGTTCTATTGTCGTGTTCCGTGTGTAATTTACATAATGCGTGTATAAAATGAATTAGTTTGAATGTGGTCAATATGTCAGCAGACAAGAGTATAAAAACGATCAGTAAAGATTAGGCCATGGTTCTGAATATCGAATTTCTTACTAAAGAGAAAACTGCTTATATTTAGCGTACTTCATCCTAAACAGCGAACTTCGAATTAAACAACGAACTACATTCTAAACATGCTCTAAACCAGTGGTTTCCAAACATTTTCTATCAGCGCCCCCTTTCTTTCGTAAATGGTTGTCGCGCCCCCCTTTAATTTTTATAACAGGCTAACTTCAAAAATCGTAAATAATTTATTTATTAGAATACAAAAATAAGTACAACAAACATAAATTTTTATTATATAAGGTATTTATTATAACAAATCTTATTATATGTTTATGTTGCGCCCCCATTGAAGCAATCTCGCGCCTCCCTAGGGGCGCGCCCCACAGTTTGGAAACCGCTACTCTAAACAGTGAACTGAGCAATGAATCTTAAAAACAAATTTAATTTCATTTAACAGTTTTTTTCTTTAAATCTCTAAGTAAGCGTTTTTATACTCTTACATTGAACACGCATTACACAAAAACTATTAAGAAATTAATAACTAAAAAGCCGAATTGTTTCGTATTCATTAAAAATTGAATACTGTGCAAACATTAAGGTTAACCAATCACAATGTTTGCATACATCAGACACATACAATAAATCAAAATTATAAGGAAAGGGAAAGTTTTTTTTTTGATAAAGCTAAGGATTTATGTACAAAATATAACACAAAAATGCATTATTACATATGCAACTTATACACATAAAGAGAACATACGATTTCCATATCCAATAAATGAGAAATGGCTTCCTTCCCGTCTCTTAGGAGCTATTTAAAATCTCCCGGGCGTATGATTTATAAAATTTATAATTATTACCATGGTTAGAAAGCATTGAGAAATAGTACATCTTAAAATAAATTCACTGTATGAGCAATGCTTTTGTAACCACTATAAAAATGGATTTAATTCGATATTCTATTTTTGTGTATTTGCTGCTTTTAGAGGCGAACACCCTCATTTAAAAACAATGTTTTTCTTACATTTCGTCCTATAAATTTATTAATTGGCACACAATTTTTATTTTTTTTTTGTGATAATTTTTATTAATTATCATCTTTCTGGTACAAAGCGTTTTTATTTATTTTTTTGGGTGTTTGAGAAAAATAAAAAAGGCTCATTGCCTACGGGTAATTAATGAAAGAAATTCAAATCTTTGAGCCACTTAATAAAGCGAAATTAAGAATAAAAAAGTTTTAAATGCAGTTTATTTGCTTCTCAAAACGGGCACAATTTTCATTTATTTAAAGGATATGAATTATGGTATTTATTGATATGAAATAAAAACTGTGCTCATTTATACTACTAAGTAACTGAAGCAAAGAAATTAGCATGAATTATGCAGTGCAAAGACTTACCGTGAGTATGGACACGCATGCAAGAATCGGTAATATCCGTGGAAATAGCAAAGTAAGGCAGCCACAAATCTTCTATATAGGTATCAGAAAAAGTTCCTTTTATTGTTTGATTGAAATCTCTACCACTAAACATCGACGTCATTGGGTACGTTAAATCAAGAGCTTGCCTCCACCATTGACACATTCTCTACATAATCAATAAAAATATTAAATTTTTGATAAAATATATTAAAATATTAAATATACCTGCGACCATTCTCTTGCCATTTGTGTTACTGTAGTTATATTTCGTTCCTTGCACCATAAAGCTCCCATAAAGGCGCCAATACTAACTCCTCCAACCATGTCAATAGGAATTCCAGCTTCCTAAAATATTACGCGGTTGTATTTTTATTTTATTTTAAACGCGTGTGCTTACTATAATAGCCTTGATCATTCCAACATGAGCGGACCCTCTTGCTCCTCCACCTCCTAAAACCAACCCTACTGATCTTCCAGTAAGCCATCTTGCAAGTCGTGAAAAATCGGAATGAATATTAGGCTCCGATAAGCATACTTTTGAATACAATTCATTCTAAAAGTAATGAAATAAAACTAAATAAATTACCAATTATATCTTTTAACATACAATTCTATACAATGATTTTCTAGAGAACATCCGTTTCGGACAAAGGATGTGATGATGGGAGGAAATCCACGATCTCATATTAAGCCAAGCAACGGTGTTTTGTGGTTTTCCATTTCCTTCACGGTGTAATAGCACTAACTCTTTCTGCGTTCTCATTGCAACCCGTTCAATTTCTCTTTCGATTTTTCCCACCTTTGGTTCTTTATCACCTAAACCAACAATTAAAATGCAATCGGCTTGGCGGATACATCTCTGAGTCCATACTGTGAACGTCATGTCGCATTGATAAAGAGAAATTTTATGTTGATCTTCCTGCTGTGCCAACCATGAAGTTAGTCTGTACTCGTTGTTTGTGTCCATAATTGTCGATCCCAGGGCTTTTCGCACCGCGTCCGATGTTAATCGTGACGTAGGACCGTGCGCTGTTACGCAGTGGTATAGTTCGTAAACAAACGCGGTTATTGGAACGTCTTCTGATGCTGCTACTATGGCCACTGTTGAAAAATTTAATTGAGTAGGCCGACTGTCAACAGTTGCGTTCGCTGTCATTTTTGCGCTTAAGTGTACATTTGGGTTCTTCCAGGATCCTTAAGGGTTATAAAAATTATTTAAAGCAATATTAACAAAAGAATAATTCACCTAAAATCCGGTGACCCAATAAATTTATAAGTCTTGTAACAACGATTGGATATCTTAATTTAATTGAATTAAATAAACCTTCAGGTAATTTTGCCAATTCCGAATCTCTTACAGCTATTACAGTTGTGCTTCGTCTTGTATGCGTCACCATTTCGACCTAAATGAAATTTGAAAGACTTTTCAAAATTTGTTTTTATTAACTTACTATTCCAAGAAGATCTGCTTTTCCGTATTCAGCAACCAATTCTTTTTTCCCATTATTTTGAGTAATCACCGAACGCAAACGTCCTGAAAGGACCACAAAAGTGGAATCACTATCTTCATCTTGTCTATAAACAGCTCTTCCAGCTTCTAAAAATATCCAATCCAATGCAAAATCAACTTGCCGCACGAAAGGGGACAATCTGAGTATTACTAAATGTGCTACGTTTAAAATGACACGGGGATTCTCCTTTACCAAACTGGAATTACATTTTTTAAAGTTTGCAAGGCTGTTACAAAGTTATTGCGTACTTGTAAAAAGTGTTTTTGGAAATTAGTGCAATCCTTGAGAAATGTTTGGCGCGCACTGTGAAATAACTTGGTTCTCCTGTGAGGACTGCCAATCCACCAACAAACTCCCCTGGGTGTGCGGTGTAGGCGCTGATTTCGTCATCGTCGTCCGAAACTTTTTGAGAAATAACCAAAGTTCCAGTGAGTAAATATACTAAAGCAACATCCTTAAAAAAATTAATCAAGTCAAATATCTTAGAAACACGCGACTATGTTTCGCACGCACTTGATGAGATTCCTCCTTCATCAAATAAGTGCCCGCGGAAACTTCACGTATTTCCACCCGTCCCTGTAAGGATGCATCATCGTCCAAACCCAATTGTTTTTCAAACGCTTCCATTGCTGCTTTTATAAAAGTCCTTTCACTCTCTTCTGAGTGGATTTCCGGCTTTTTAAACTTATCATCATCGATAACGACGCTTTTTTTGTGTGGGATATGTATATCAGGAGTCTATAAAGTGGGTAATTTGTAAGTAAACAAATAAGGTTTTTACTAACATACCCGGGGCCAATGCTTAGTTTCATCAGGGATCATATCAGGAGTATTATGAATTTTTGATTTTCTTCGTCCAGCTGCTGGGATTGGCACGGGATTGGTAGGTAATAAATAAGAATAGCTAGACTCTGAAAAGGCTTGGTCCATGGAGCTGTCATCACGTCGTATTCTTTTACTGGGGGAAACTAGCATTAAAGAACTTTTTTTAGGCCTCGGGAGCTGTAAAGTGTGATTTTATTTTGATAAAAATTACAAAGTAGTGATTGCGCACTTACAGTGCTTATGAGTTCAGCGCTTAATCCAAGGTAATCATGTAAAGCTGTAAACGTAACCCTTTGTAATCTAACCATGATTACTTGAACTACCCCAATGATGATTTCCGGACTTTCTTGAAAAACATCGTTAAATGCAGACATTGGTAATTTCACTATTGTTGAATCTTCGATTGCCTTTGCAAATACTGTTTTAAAAACACCTTGATGACCCTAAATTTTTAAATAAATTTATTTGTGTGCTTTTAAATAGTATTTAACTTACGGTTAAAACATCAACAAAACTTAATAGCGATGCAACGGATTCGCCGGCTTTAACCATTTTTAATGGTAACACGGTACCATCTAAATTATTTATATAAACTACAATTTTTCCGCTTTGTACAATATAAATAGTGTCGTCAGGATCGCCAATTTTAAACAAAAATTGTCCTGCGTAAACATTCATAATTTCCGTGTGTTTGCACAACTTTAAAAAAATTGGTTTTTCGAAATTTCCAAAAACGCGAATGTTTTGAAACATGTATAAAAGATCGGAGGGCATTTTTTCATCGCTTATGTCCTCCTGCAAATATTCCGCAGGAGGTTCGAGAACTTTTAACTGTTCGGCTTCTGTATCCTTCTTCAATTGCAAAATCCGCCGGGCGAATTTCATGACCATTTTACGTTTCCTTCCTTGCCCTGAACTTCTTACTTGACCAGATATTGATCTGACTTTTCGCAACATTTTTCGACCGTAGAACAACGCTTTGTCCCTTTTGCGAAAACGTGTTGTCGATCCCGCAGTGTCCCTTCTTACCACAACTACAATCATTAAAATTTTTGCTCATAACACGTTTCTTTAAATTTTAAACGTAATCATTACCTTTTTTGTCCCATCTTCGTGATAATAACACAATTGCAGTCAATAAAGATGTGAAAAATGCAACGATGAATATGTATAAAGGCTGAAAATTAAAATTGTTAACACTGTATATAATGAACACTGATAATTTTTTATTGGCAATTGATTAAAGGTCAAAATTTTATAGATAATTAACACAAAGCGCACAGATTACATTATATGCAAAATAAATATTACATTTAGTATCAATAGAATGGACCAACAATTAGAAAATTAGAAATCACATAAAATTATACAGTATGTCAAATAAAATTATTGGCAATTTGCACAAACGACGTGGAATTCACTAAAAAAATAATTAATTTTGGTTTAAATGATAATGATTTTGGACAAATTTAAGAGATTTTCATCAAAATTCAGATAATTCTGGTTAAATATAGCGATTTTCATTAAAATTAATGATTTTTAACAAAGCTTCCGACGATTTGGGTTAAAAAAACATAATCATTGATTAATCTAAATCCAATAATACTTTCATGCAAACGTGTAATCTTTATGCCAATTGTAATAAAAAAAACGAACGCAAATATGTTAAGTTTGTATTTGGAAGCAATTGATCTTAGTATTTTTTTGTAGTTTTGACTAAAAGTGCTATACTTCGTTTAGCTTTCAATTCGGAGCGGGCGTAAACAATGTTGAACGTGTGATCCGCACGTGATCACCTCGCCAAAGGCATATCATTGGTTGTTCGGTAGTGAGCTTTCTTGGCCGGATTTAATTTATTTTTTAAACATCGAAAATTGAGTACACAGGGTGGGCAAAAAGTCTGAAAACCGTAAAATATCTTGAGAAATACATTTCTTATTGAAAAAACAAAAAAATATGTGTTTACTATTTTTAAAAGATCTATTCAATTTTGCTAAATTAAAGCCTCCCCTCCCCCCATTGTACGTAAAAAAAATCAAAGTTGCTCCCCTTTACACCCACAAAGAGA
>JARJDX010075849.1:0-21144 GCA_030264735.1 Gymnusa sp. GC000175
TATGCATTTGTTATTAAATAATTAAATAAATTATACTTAACCAAACTTATTTAAAATTCCAATTTTTTGTAAAAGTTATAAAACACTCATTCATCTTAACTATCATATAGTTTTTTTTTATTAATAGTTACACCTCATTATCGCAGTAAAAAGTTTTGACACCTAAGTGTGATGGCCCATATCTCAAAATTAGAGGAGAGGGTATCAATGTGTGGAATGTAAAAGTTTAAATTTATTCGACAAAGGCATTTCGAAACAACCACTAGAATTTACAACATTTTTTCGAATAGTTACTTTTAAAATATCATAATTCAATTATTTCTCAACCAAATTGTGTGAATTTTGAAAATTACAGCGTTCAAGAATCTAAAAAATGCTTTCTAGACCCTAGCTCAATGAAGTGAAAGTCCCAGTCCACACCTCCAGGTAGGAAAGAGTGGCAATGCCACAAGGAGGTTAATATGGAAAGGGAATAAAGGGAATAAGCAAATCAGCACTGCTCGAACAGTTTACGGCATTGGGATAAGGAAGGCAAGAAGAAACCATCTCATTATTTTTCTCCAGAAAACACTTAAACACCGCCGTCGACGGTCCCAAGCTCGTCTTCAAAAGGAGGAGGGTTATAGGGCCAAACTAGCAGCCTATCCTATTTAAAAACATCACATCGCTCATAGAACCGATTACACAGCCTCAGATAACGGACGGAACAAACTGAAGAAAACTTACGCGAGACAAAGGGCCAGAAATAAGAAAAGACGGAAAGCTAACCTAAAAATAATCCGAATAGCATGCTGGAACATAAACACCTCCAACAAACGAGACCAAGAGATCATTAACGTATTAAACAAACACCAAATCGACATATTCGAAATATCTAAAACAAAAAGGAGAGGCTAAGAAAACGCAATATACGCTAACTACATCTTAATATATAGTGGGAAGTAAAAACTACTCAAAACATTAAAGAGCTAGCTCTGGAATCAGTATTACACAAAAAATTTACACAGCACATCCAAAACACAAAATACGTGAATGACAGAATTGTTTTAGTGACCCTTAAATCCAACGAGGACTTAAACTTACATATATTCAGTGTATGTACGCCTGACATATCAAGATCAAAGGAGGAGAGTCTGGAATTCTACTAATAACTGCAAAGAACATTACAAATAGTCCCTAAAGTTGGTAAACTAATACTGCTAGGCGATCTAAACACAAGAATCGGTAATAAACATTTAGCTCGAATTATGCAAAGACACAATGAACCAGTTATAAACACCAACGGAGAACCACTGATAAATTTTTTTATGGACAACGAACTGAGAATTAACTGCTCCTATTTCAAGCATGACAGTAAATATAAGTACACAACAGGAATAAAATCAACGGTTGATTATATTATAACAAACAAAGCCACCCACTCACAGTTAATACATGATATAAGAGCCCTAACATCAGCCAATGTAGGTAGTGAACACAGGCTAGTGCTAAGTAAGATATATCTTGGAAAACTAAAACTATTAATTAAGAAATCAATATACATCAAAAAGATAAATATAGAAATCGACAGACGAAAGACCTTTCCATACGAAGACTAAAAGGCAAACTCAAAACAGAGAACATAACTAAAGAAGACACATTGGGGCAAATCTGGCAAAAAATTAAGAAGGGTATTGAACTGGCAGATGAATAAGCAGTGGGTAAACGTAAAATCAACACCAATGCAAAGAATCAGGAGGACGCCTTGGTTTACCAACGAGGTGAAACAGTTAGCTAAAAATAAAAAGGAAGCATACCTAAAGTACCGTAGTAATCTATTATCAGAAGAATTCGACGCATCAGTAACTCTCAAACGCCGAGATAAACAAACTAAAGAGAAAATACTGGAAGAAATTCACATCAACCATGGCGCGACACTTATTGAAGCCCAAAGGAAGGTTGGGAAGGATGCGAAACAGAAAGAAAACCATCAATGAATACGTGCAAACCATAAGCTTGCCAGCAGAAAAATGGAAAAAACACTTTCAAAAATTATACGCCAGCTGTGAAGAAGAACAAGACAACCCAGCGGTCTACAACAACACATCTCAAACCATTGTAGAAGAAGAAGAAGCGACAGAAGCGCTTGCTAGAATTAAAAATAGGAAGAACCCAGACAACGATGGTATAGCAAATAAAACGCTAAAGTACGAAACGAGAGCATTAGCAAAACCCCTTAACACACCACTTTTTAATGCTATACTACGCAAAGCTAACATCTCCACAGAGTGGCCTAACAGCATAACTACACCTATATCTAAAAGAAGAGCAAAGAACGATACCAGAAAATTACAGGGGAATAACACTTTTAAGCAGCACGTTAAAACTTTTTACCAGCGTTATAAACAATAAACTTTTTAACACCATAGAAATAAGCGAAGAACAATATTGCTTGCGCAAAAATTTTTCGCCAACAGATACCATTTTTACGCTAAGACAAATTAAAGAAAAGCCTATAAAGTATAACAAAGTTGCTTTCATATGCTTTATAGATATCTAAAAAGCGTTCAACAAAGTACAAATACATAACATCAGCAGCATTCTTAACAAAAAAGGAGTTTCAGATAATCTTGTCAAAACAATCGAGATCAATAACAACAACTCCACCAAAATCATCGATAAAGTTACTGCAAGGAGTCTAGGATACCGCCTTGAAAATTATCGATTCAGTGTTATCTGTCGATCATAATTCCAATACATAAGAAAGGGGACCACAAAGAGTGCAAGAACTACAGGGGAATATCTCTTCTAAATGTCACCTATAAAGTATTCTCCAGTATACTAGCAGGAAGAATTAACCCATACGCTGAAGAAATACTAGGAGGCTATCGTTGTGGCTTCCGGAGAGACAGATTGACCACAGACCAGATCTTCAGTATACGGAACATTCTAGAGAATGGCTGGGAATACAATATAGAAATGCACCAGGTCTTCATAGACTTCAAGAAGGCATACGATAGTATCCATAGAGACCAACTATTTAACATTATGAAGGAGTTTGGGATACCAGCGAAATTAATCAATCTAACACAAATAACACTGCGGGACTCGAAATACAGAGAAGGCAAGCTGACTTCAAACTTTACTGTTACATCCGGGTTACGACAAGGAGATGCTCTCTCAACTATACTTTTTAAGTTAGCCCTAGAATAGGCGATAAGAGCGATGGCAATTAGTGATAGAGGAACTATATTTAACAAACAGAAAGTACACCTTGCCTTCACAGACGACGTGAATCTAGTGGCCAGAAACACCCAGACGATTAAAGAAGCTTACGAACCCTTGGAGGAAGAGGCGCAGAAAATTGGACTGCAAATAAATTTAAACAAGACCAAATATATGGTGCTTGCCAGGCAAGAAACGCGTATTGGGGCAACGGTAGAACTGGGGGGAAACCAAATTGAGGTAGTGGATTACTTCGAATATTTGGGATACACAATAACCAATCGAAACGAAATATCAGAAGAAATCAAAACCTGTATCCAGCTGGGAAATAGGTGCCTCTTCAGTCTACACCCAATACTAAGCAGCAAAGACCTTTCCCGCAAAACAAAGTTAAAAATCTACAAAACACTCATAAGATGATCTTGCTAATTGCTCTGAAAGGGTATCATTCCAGAACTGGAGCAACAGTCAGCGGGTAAATTCGACTGGCTTTACGATTTCACGTGTGAGGAACTTTATAATTATGCGTTAATAAAGACCTTTCTTACTCATCGTTGGTGTTATTAAAAGAAGCACGGTACAAGACGGTTTGGTAACCAGACTCTGGTTTCTTTGTTTTAGGCTCATATAACAACCTCAGCTGGAGAACCACATACAAATACCCTTCCGACGCTCCGGTTAAAAAGGTTCGCTTATATTTCGTATTTCCTCTTGACAAATATTAAGGTCTTTCTCGTTTGATTCTTGCATTTGGTCAAAATCTTATTTGGCAAACAGTTTTTGTAATCTGGTTTAAGGCATGCTTTTAATATCTACGCTATATTTTTTCTTTATCATACCACTTACATGCGATTTTTGTAAATTTTCGTTACTTTTTTCGTAATACTTTATAAAGTATTGGAAATTTTTGAATCCGATTAAAGCAAGTTAAGGCGGACAAATTTTTTTCATGGGCGCCACGAGGGGAAAGCTTAAGGCTATATGAGTGAGTACAAATCTGTAGGAATAAAACAATATTAACAATAAAATATAATGACATAATAAAATAAAACAAAACAAAGAGCTGTAAAAAAAGTTTAAACGTGTCAAAATGGCTCATAATTTTGTAAAATATTTAAAATTTATTCTTTAATGACATAAAAAATTTGCAAGAATTTTCAATGTTCAAGCCGCTTGTTTTGTTTTATGCAAGAAGTAGAATGGAAGGATAGAAAGGAAAATCGGATTAAATGAGAGAAGAGAACGTTTAATTTATAAATAATACACATATATCGTTTAATAATAGAATGTAAAAGGATTTGCATGTGAAATGTAAATAAAAAACGATCAATATTTGGAAACAATTGCATTTTATTAAACTTCCTTTCACTATAAGCAATGATAAAGTCATTGAAAATGTGATTTGATTCTAAGAGTTAAGATGTCAATAACGATTGTCAAAGTTGAAATACTAGAATAAAATCAATATTTTTTTATATAGTGATATGTAATTGGTTTTACAATTATTTCGATAATTAAATGAAATATTTTAAAAGTTACTTCCGAGACCCGAATTACTGAGTCTGGATGAGCGAGGTTCAATTTCCAAAGATATATTGTAAAGTTCTTCATCATCCAAAAGCAAAGAAATATCTAATAAATAATTGGCCACTTTTTGAATCAGCTCGATTTTGTAAAAGGTTTGCTGAAAATGCCTTATCTCCCTTATAACATGAGCAATCTAAAACAAAATTAATCAATACTGTACATTTCCATAAAATTAAATTACCATTCGCATTTTAGAGAAATTTAAAAGTCCATCTTGTGTAAAATTTGGAGTACCCTCTTCAATAAAAGACAAATCCGTCAAATACAAACCCAAATACGGAATGCAAGGTGGATCACATCTATGCAAAGCGTCCCTCAATGATCTAAACCTACCATCCGACGATACGATATTTTGCAACTTCTCAATCGTGTGCTTAGTCTTGAAAAACAAAATACATTTAAAAAATATTATTAGATTTTTTTATTAGCTTACAGTTTTTGAAACTTTTTCCCACGTTTTTTTCAAACGAAAAACGGCGCTGTTAGTGAAAGCAGAACAGATCTGCAAAACACCGTTAAAGTTATGAAGACATCTGGAGATGTCAGCAACAGCTGCCCATTTCTCAATAGCAGCCACGCGACCTGTCAATGTAGGTCTTCGGATAATTTCAGAAGCAATCAAGCGTGAAACATCATTAAATCTCTTTGTCATTAACAATATATGGGGAGCTTTGCTACTTTTATCGGTTTTCATCCAGGCTTGACCCAAAAATTCGCTGAAATTTCTCCGTAATTTCGTTAAAAAAAAAAAAATAAGTAAAAAACTTACTCGCTGGAAATTGATATAAAAATCTGATGATCAATGTAGGTCAGTTGCTCGGCAATTTCCAGAGCCGAAAGCGTCTCAATACTATCTTTGCTGGGTGCCTGAAACGTTAAAAATACATGAAATATTATTTATATTTAAAAAATATCAAATAAAAATTTTACGATGGGTGTTGTAAGTAATTGACGAATATCAATTTTGGAACTTTCCGGATCCTCCTTAGTTATCAGACGTAATAATTGTGCTGCCGCTTTATGTTCAGCGGGTAAAAGATTAGGGCTGTATATAATATCATCTAAAAATTCGATGGTTAAGTTTTTAAGCCTTTGATCGTTCTCGAAATCTTGCGCGTGTTTTGAAATCCAATGCCTTAAAAATTAAATACAAAATAAACATCTAATCGATATATTTCAATTATATAGCTTTAACCTTAATACGTTTAATACTCTCATGGTACATGCGGTTGACATTACGGTTTCTTTATATCGCGTTCGTTCCGAAGCAGCAAAATCATCCTGTTGATCGAGAATATTAGCTTTATTTTCTCCGTACGAATTTGGTGAAAGATCTCTAGGATTACTCGATCCCGATGTTGCTATAGCAAACGCAGCCGCTGCACCAGAAGTGCTGCTTCTATAAATAACTTTATTAATATATAATTGTGTGAATTAATATTGGTAAGAACCTTCGTTTGGATTGTCTAAAAGATGTAATAACAACCCCCGCCTTACTGGGCTTTTGTGGAGAATCGTGTTGAAAACTTGATCTTGCACTCGTGCTCGTTATATCTCCATCTTGTACGGATTTTCTGGAACCGTAATAATTTTGCAAAGCGGCCGTGGTTGTTGTTGTAGAGATTGATGCCGACCTTGATGAACCGCAAGAAGCGCGATGCATTGTGTTATAAAATAAGTTTATTTCATCGCTTTGTTCTGCAAATTTAATTTTCTAGTAATTAAAAAGTTAGCAATCGTATGTTTTCACCTTCAGTGTCTTCTGAGATGCAACGTTCAAGAACTTTTTTTTCTGGTGCGGAAGTTTCTGGTCTTGGGGGAATTTTCGGCGCTTCGGATCTTGGAGGAGCGGATTCAGGTCTTGAGGGAATGGATTCTGTTGACACAGCATCTTGATCCAAAACAGCGATATTAATGTCGTTATTATCAGAAGGAGAAGATCCTACTAGGGTTTTGGAGCTTAAGTTACTTGGGGAACAAGGAGCGCTTAAAACGGTTATATCTGAAATATTAATAAAATAAATTTGTACGTTTTGTTTGTAATCTTTGGAGAATACCTGTGAGCGTCTCGCTGCTAGAAGACGCAGCTACTTTCGGAATGGATAAATATGTAGTATCTTGAGATTCTTCTACACGTATAGAAATTGGTTTTAAATTGGGCGGGATCGCTTCACTAGTCTTAGATGCAGTGGTTGGACTTTGTTTGATAATGGATGGATTCTTTGCTTCCGCTGTTTGATCATGCGTTTCTTCTTCATCTAAATTAAATTATAGGTTGAAGTTTTAAATAAATTAGGGGTGTGTATTTACATTTTTGTAGGCTGGATTTCCATTGTCTATGCCCTTGAGAATCGTAACTGTGAGATCGATCTCTTTCGCTCATTTCAGAACCGTATCCTGAAACGGAACTTGCACCACTAGTTCTTCTTGGTGAAGCACTGCTGCGTCTTCTATCTTCAAATAATTGTAAAGTGTTCTCGTCTTTGTTGAGTACTTCCAAGGACATTACGGAACCTTGAGGTTCCGTGTCAGTGTTATAAAAGACCTTCTTAAGCGCTTCGAGGACGGTAACTCCTTCCGTAAATACCCGGTAAGTCAAAAGGAAAGTATTGAGAAAGTCTATCGAAAGAAATCTCAAATCTGAAAATCACTGAATTGTTTATCGAACAACTGTAAGGATACTGTCTGTAGTACCTTGAATGATATATGCAGAAAGTTGATCAGGGTTAAGGGTTTCATGCATTTTATAAAAAATAGGTGTAAATGATAATGAAAGAATTAGTTCTCTTTCAGATTATATGGATTTTACGATGTTAAGAACATAAAGGAAGATCATGGTCCAACGTATTTTACCAGTTAATCGCTGCAGAAGTCTCTCAGGTGTAGCATATCGTATTTGTGGAACTTTGCAAGAGTTCATTGTACGACTAAACCGGATATCCGCTTCATCCTTAAATAATTTCGGATCGTTTTTTATTGATTGCGGTAGAGAAATCGAACTGTTGTCTGAAATAGTTGGCCTCATCATGTCGTTGAACTGAACATTATCCAGGCATTGGCTAATATCCGAAATCCACGCAGCTTTCTCTTGAATAGTGGGCGCCAAAAGATGTATACAATACTAACAAAGTTATAAAGTAATAACACGCGCTTCAAGAAAAAAAATAATGATTTACCTGTCCTTGAAACGTCAAAGATTTTAATTCAACAATAAGTTTAAAATCCCTATTGTGAAGATTGCAACTAGCAGCGGAAGTCTCGCTAATGCCTGAGGAGTGACTTGATACGGAACAAACTGATGATTCTTTAAAAAAATTAAATTGAATTATAAAGCTAATTAATATAACGAGAAGCTGCTACCATCATCCTCGGCCATATCGCTGGGGTCTTCAATTAGGAGTGCATCAGCAAGAGGAATTTTTCCAATTTCAGGCACTAAGTGAAGTTTTCCATTTGATGATCTATAAATGTGTCAAATGACTAAAAATTGTAAACTTGGGTTTAATATTACCGAGTCGCTATAATTAGGTGGTTTGAAAATAAAAAACATTGCCTCAAAGATTCTTTTTCGCTTTTAAAATTAAGTTTAGAGCGCGAAGGTCTGGGTTTGTCAGTTGGTAATTGCAAGAGGCTTCCTAGAAATTAATAAATGAGCATCAAATACTTAAATAATTAGTTTTTTTTTATCAAACCTTGTCGTACAAAAACTTGATTTACATCAAGTAAAATGTCACATCCTTCCACAATCATTCTTTCAACAGAAAGATTTTTACGTAAATTTTCCGTCTCGGAAACCTAAAGTTACATTTAAGTTTTTAATAGTTAACTATTTTTTTTTATATTAACGTACTTCATCATGCATTTGCCGTGATAAATCCTCCAGCTGTTGCCGCGCATTCTGTAAACTTTTTCTCTCAACATGATCGTGGGGAGTGTGTGCCAAAAGTTCATGCAAAGTAATAATGTAACGTGGCACCTAAATTTGTAACAATTAATTAATCGTTGTAAATCAACACCATTTACGTACCTGATGCATTGGATATGTCAAAAATTGTTCCAAAGAACGGCCGTGACAAGCAGGCTTATTTTCTAATCGTTTTAACAATTGCGAAAATGGAGATGCTTGTTTACACTCAGTCAATACTTGTAAGGAATAATGATGATTTCTTACGTATTCTTGATAAATACTCAACATAGGTAGAAGCATTGTAAATAAATCTCCTGAAAGTGATACAACTTTAAAGGTGATCTGTTTTATGTACCTTGAAAAGACTAACCTAATACAAGTGTAGGCCAACTTTCAAGTCGTGATGTTAAACCTTTTAAAAAAATTTGGTGTAGGAATAAAACGGTTTCACTGTTTAGAAATATTGAATTGACATCTTCGTGTGAGCAAGGTGGTTTTTTAGAAGATGCAGCCATTTTAAAAGGACGAAAAAAGCAAGAAACTAGCACCTCCATTTGTTCCATGTATTCTTCTTCGGCTTCAACCATTCGAAACACTAAACTATTTCGCTTTCTCATACTTTCCGCGTGAGGGCTTTTAATATACTGTTCAACAATCTGCTTCCATCTCCGTCTACATAACCAACCTCTAAAGAAGCTTTGAACCTTCTTTATCTTTCTCAATTCGGCAGTTTCTTGTTCCAATTTAGGAACTGAAGAATTCGAAGCTGATGCACCAGAGTTTAAAATCAAACTGCTAGTGGATTGATAATTTTGGATAGGCTTCCATTCCTTCTTTAACGCGAATAATTCGGCTCGTAATTTTTTAATTTCTGAAGCTAACTCTTCGCATTGTTGCGTATACTGCCATTTAGCAGTTTTCTCAGATTCGACAATTTGAAGCAAATGTAGGTGCTTTTGTTCCAGTTCCTCTTTTTGGAGAAGTAATTTATTAAAGCTATAAGAAACGAGGTCTGAAAATTTCCATCCATTATAATTTGAATGATAAATACCTGGCTTCACGGATTGCTTCAATCCAATTCTTACATTCTGTATCATTAAGAGCCCGCAACTCATATTGCCTCAGATTTTCTCGTCTGTACGATATAGCAAAACAATACTGGAAAATATGTAAAAATGTGAAAATATTTTTATTCTGCCTTTGCGGTTTTAAAGAAATTATATTTCAGCAAGATAACTGTCAATAAAGCTAATTCCCTGATATACGTTTAATTTCCTACTTGATATCCGGCATGATACGGGCTGCATCGCTATACGTAGGTAATAAAAATGCATTACGTTTCTAGGAAAAACATTTCATATGCTCTTTTTACAAATCTGAAGATATGAATGAATGAATAAAAAATCATTACGATTGCCGTTTCTTTGATGTTAAGAAAAAAAGTCTTGACGCATACACCTAGTGTTATTTTTAGAATGGTATCGATCTTACCGCAGCATCCTAAGTGCCCTAAGCAATAAACGGAACTGCTTGCTTTGTTTTGGGTGAAAATTGTGCTAATCAATTTAAAATTTAAATACATATGGAGCAACTGTCGATAAAATTTATTTATTTAGCTATATAATGGTTAATGTTCAATTGAGTACAATAATTGAATTGCATCAATAATTTTCAATGAATATGGATATCGTTATTTTCCAACTATTTATAATATAAAAGTTTTAATGGTGATTTAAGTTAGGAAAAAGGGATATATACTTATTCATGCACATAAATTAGCTTCTACAAGTTAAGTTAAAGCACGTGGGGCATATGTCACTACAATAATATAAAAATAAAATAATATAGTCTTAAATACGATCAAATTAAATTTTTATGTATTTTTTTATAGTGTAGTTCACATAAAAATGCATTTATTTTACTTGGCGTTACACCTTTCTATTGCACGTACCAATTTTGGATTATTTTCTTTTAGTCTACTTAAAAGTCTTTAAAATCTTTAAGTGGAAATTATTTAGTGCCTAAATAATATAAAAAGTTTACATACAACACTAAAAGTATAGTATGCTGCATGCCTCTGATTATCTAAGTTATTAAATAATAGATTCAGTGAAATTTGTCATGAACATAGCTTGGTACATGTAAAGAATGGTAACCATAAGATACAGATGAAAACCACTTGTAACAGTTCTAATGTAAGCTTGACTGAAGCCATAGATCGTGTGTTTTCTAAGGAACTTTGGCCAGCAAGATTGCGTATCTTTACCCCACTGGATTTATTCCTATGGGGCTTTCTAAAAGAAAAATAAATCGCAACAAGTCACAGGCGAATTGCAAGAAATCTTCGTTGGAAATATCAGGTTCTAAGTCTTGATGTGTGAAAACTAAAACATTGTAAGATATGTGATTGCATATCTTGATGCTGATAGCAATCACTTCCAACACTTGCTATGTGATATTTATGTTTATTTTACACAAATGTAAATACGTGTTAATTTTCACTGAGTTGTCAGTCCATTACTTTAAAAGTTATAAAGGAAAATCAGAGACTAAGAGCGAATGAAATACCCTACATTAACACAGAATATGGCAAATCATGGAAACGTCAAAAACATTAGTAAATACCTAATAAATAGATTTTTGAAACAAAATCAAGAATGAAAATGATAACAAATATAAGAGACTGAGATGTTGATTCCGTATGGGCATGTAACAAAAATCCAGAAAAGTGCAGAAAAACTATTAAATGTTATGGAAATTAATTTTGGCGTCAATCGGTAAGGAGATCAAAAATGGAAAGATAACGCAACAGCAGAATAAAATAATGGAAGCACCATACATATAAAAGATAAAAATTAAGCAATTGATTAAGTATTAACGAATGGAGAAGAACGCTGAACAAATCCTATAAGGGTAAACGCCGAACACTAGAAAAATTGCAAAAGAATTGTTTGGAAATGCAAAATCAAGGATTTGAGCAAGAGGAATTGTTGATTAGATAAAGATGTTGAGAATCGGACGACGCACGTTGGGCTTACCGTGTGGTTTTTTCATTTTCAAAAAATAAATAAAAAAATCAGTTATTGATATATTCTTCTTCGTTATTTATAACATCCTGCCAGCGTTTCGCTAGTTTATCAATTCCTCGGAAAAAGTAGCGAGCTTAGAGATAAAGAATTCATCGTCTTTAGCTCCACGCAGTTGTTAAGTTAAACAACACAAAGATTGTTCAACAGCAAATGAGAAAATTATACCGATAATTTTTGGTCATATTAATTCAGGTGAACGCCGTGTCGACGGCTTGGAAGTTTTCACTGTATTGTCTTAGTCGGTTCTAAATGTAAAGCTCCACATTGACTATTTGGTTGTATTCAAGCATTTCCTAGTGAATTTCGACTCTTAAAACTCACCAAACGTATATCATGCTCTTATGGGCATGCAGGTCTATCCTCGCTCGATGTTGGGTGATAGCCATTTCACCTTACTAGGCGATACACAACCAACTAGCTACGAGTAATTAAAATTTATTTAAATATAAATTTGGATGCACCTTAAATCCAGGTAAATTTTGTAAAATTGCCCTTTTAATAATCTTTGGCTTAACATAGTATGTACCCGTTGCCGGACTAGGAACAGGCAAACCTAGGCAATTGCTTAGGAGATTTATATAATATAGTGCGCTTGTTTCTTCATAAATTAAAAACACTAACTTGAAAAATTAAAATTAAAGGACGAAACAGAGTGCGAACTAAAAGAGTGGTTCAGCTGTTGTTCCAACAAACTGTTTAAAAGTGCTGTCAACAAAATTAAATTAGCTTAAATGATATTCAGTTTCCGATAGAAGTAAAGAAGAAGGTAAAAGTATAAACACACAATGCCAAATTTTTTACTGGATTGCAGTTATATTTTTTTGCGTAGGGAGGGAAATAAAACTGATCCGGATTTGAACGTTTGCTTCTACACGAAGCAGAAAAATGTAATATATACTAAACGAAACAACGCCTGAAAATGTTTTTGGTCTATGATAGATAGCTACAAACGCAGCAAACAATATTCGAACTACATATAGTCACTTGCACTCAGGTACAGTTTCCAGCCAGCTAATAGTCTCGAATTGAAAGCGTTCTCTAGCACCTAGGCTATATAACACTCCTCCAGGCTACGAAGAGCGCTTTCGGCTCTCAAGACCATGAATTAGTCTGGTCCCATGGCTAAAGATTATGCAATTGAGAGTAAAATTTTGGCAACAAGCAATGAGTTTGTATTGGTTGCTACAACAAGAATCTAAAAATAAAATCATACATCGATTCACGTCGAAAAAACTCATTTTAAATTAGAGTTTTTGAAACTATTATAATTTTTTTTGATAGTTTTGTTTATAAACTTGTGATGTTGCTAGGTACTAATTTCAGTAAATAAATTTTAATTTGCAGATGCAGTTGAAATCAAAACACAAAAGTTAATAACTTTCTTAAGAGGAAGAGATGTGACTGCAATAATTTCTTTAAAATAATGTAATAAGCAAGACCGGGATTTTCCTGAAACTTCGTCAAAATTACAAATTGCTTTAGATTCTAACCATTTATTAAAAAGATAAATGTTCCCTTAGAGAGCAAGGAAATCTTATATAATAATAATAATAATAATAATATATAAATTAAATCTGTACAATAAAGTAAATAAAGCGTATAAATATTATTATCCTGTATATGTCGGTTTGAATTGGGATGTTGAATTTATTGGAAATCCGAAACGACTCGAAAGCTACTCGAGTAAATAAACAAGAAATAAATGAAAGAAAACATCAATAAATGATAAAAATAAATTAATAAAAATGTTGTAAAGAAAAAAAAAACTTGTTGCTCACCTGCCTTTCATTACCATCTTTAGTTTTTGACGTATTTCCAGGGCTAATTAATCTCTCGCAATAACAACCCTCTAGTAACAAAACTCCACTTGGCCTGTGGCAGTTTTCAGAATCATAATAAAATAACAAATTCTGAAAAAAGTGGGTTGATACAAGATAATACAAGCATAGTTAATTAAAGTTAGAATTATTAATAATTTATTTAAAATGCTTTTAAGATTATGTTTTAAATTTATGTTATAATATAATATAATGCAGTTGTAGTAATAAATTTATAAAGCACTTTTTAAAAGGATTTAAAATAATAAGCTTGATATATTTTCATCCACTTTTAATTTTTTAAACGAATTTTATAGCAAAACAAGCTGTTGAAATAAGAGCCAACGTTTTTTTCCTAAAAATGGTGAGCGTGTTTCAAAGAGTTTGTAAAAGATTAAATAACTTCAAATAATGCCATAAATTCCTCGCTTTCAAATTTTAATATTTGTTTAATTATTAGATTCTGATATTTACATTTTAATTATTAAAGCATAATATAAATTAAAGTTGAGATTCTTGTCGCTAATTAATTAACTTACTTGATATAACACGAACCATCTTAGTTGCCATTTACTATTATCAGCCGATCGTTTGTGCAAATATCCAGCTTGTGAATGATCATAATGCGCTCTTTCTGATAACATAATCAATTGATTTTCGTTAACGCGAATGGTTCTTTGCATTTTTGGACTTAACATTACGAATAATTTTTAATTCCTCTTCCTGTAACAAAAATTATAGTTTTAGCGCACAAACAAATATAACATCCAGTAGGATTATCAATTATATAATTAGTGGTCGTTAAATAATTTAAAATGCATTAATTGATTTTTGTGCAAAGCACAATTATTAATTTAAATATGAATTTTGTGCCTTTAAATTATTAAAAGCTTGCGCACGCCTGCCGTTTGTAATTAGTAATTGGCAATGAGCCGAATAAGAGCTATAAAATGAATTACCCATAAACTTTAATTAATATATTATTTGAACACAATCTGCTAAAGTGTGAATTAACTAATAACATTTTTAATATATGGCTTCCAATTACTTTTTGATTGTTTCCTGTTTAACGTACATTTTTTATGAGAAAATTTTTAGTTTTTTCCTCTTTTCCCCGGTCTCAAATCACATCCTTAGGGAAAACAAATAAATTAGTTTAATATTTATTGCGAAACAAATGTTTTTTTTTATACCGAGTGAAACCTTTTAGCGCACGGACACCCACAACCATAACCTAAAATGGAGATATTTGTAATCTTTATATTTCTTATATTATCCCAGAAGATGGCGCTAATAGCATGTCAACTTCACTTTGTGGTTTTGACAAATAAAAATTTATTAACGTTTATAACACGAATTTTAACCAGATTCTTTAGGGTTTAGGCTACTTTACAAAAATGTAAGCTATATGTGATTCAGTAACAAACATCCAATATCCAAACATCTAAACTTTCGCATTTATAATTTAAGTAGGATTTGTATATTTCTTAAAATTAATTTCAAAAATAATTATTTATAGAATTAGTTGAAGGTTTCAATGTAATTAATTTCAGTCCATCTAAATATAATTGTATTTTAGACCTTAATTAGACTTCACTCAACTGATTGTTAATCTGTTTTCGGGACGTCATATGTAATAACTTCGTTTATAAAATATAGTAAACAACAACAATTTGTATTTATTAACCTTGATGACAATCATAGTTTTACTAAAATGTTTATCCCTTTCTAAAATTCTTTTGCATTTAAACTTTGTTGTTGTTATTTTGACCCAAAATAACAGGACTTTTAAATATATATTTAATTGGCAATTATTAAAATATGAGGGTAAAGTAGCCAAGTGGTAAAAGGCAGAACTAGCATGCTAGAGGTCTTGGGTTCAAATCCGGCACAATTTATAACTACAGATTTAAAATTTCTCTCTGTTCTCGGGTGGTTTCGAACTCACCTTAAAAGCCGTTGGTCCCGTTTACCTAACACCTGCCGTGTTATTCACATTAAAGAGGTAAAAATTAGACTAAGAGTAGACTGCGTTTTGTAGGATTAGTATTTATTTAGTTAGGGGTTCCCTAACTCAACATTCGTTTTTGGAGATTTTAATTTTCTTGAAAACTAAGCTTAAAAATAAAAAAATTGTTACCAGTACTAGAAAGCCAATTGAATTTCACATATGATTCTAAAATTTTAATCCTTTTATTTACTATATCGTTGTCAGGTTGTCCTCGGGTGTAGGCAGAGAACACTCGACTCTGTCTTCACCCAAAAGCACGAGCTGACATGCACCACATGTCTTAAATCACTACTTTAGAAAATTTTTCATAATTAAGAATACTGCTAGTAATGGCATTTTGCATATGTGAAAGAGGTTTTCACCTCTAACTTTTTGCCCGGCCCCGCCACCATTATTCCATTTCGTTAAACGTATTTATCCTGAAATCATAATATAAATACAAATATCGGAGCAAAAAATAATTAGTCATTTTTAAAGTGCAAATGATTTTATTGTCAAATTATAGTTTTTTTATCGATATATTATAACTTGCATAATAGGGTTGCCATCAGAAATTTAAAGAAACTAGAAGATTTAAACAAAAAACCCGGACATTATGTCCATAACCCCCGACACACTAGAAATATTGAAATAAAGGCCTATGGACTAAAATAAAACACGAAACTAATTGAAAAATATCGGACACGATTGTCAAGATCTACGCTTTGTCCGAGAACCACCATTTCGGCACGTAATGTATCTAGGTATTCAAAAATAAAATCGCTTCCTAAAAAAACCGGACATAATTGAAAAATCCCCCCGGACGTCCCCAGGCGCCCCTTAAAAGAGGACAGTGTCCGGGGAAAAGAGGACGGATGGCAAGCCTATTGCATAAGTTTATAGCCTGTAGTCATGCTATATGTGGATGCACAATCTTATTTATATTTTTGAAGTGAAACTTATTTACCAGTAGTAGTGAAAAAAAAAACGGAAATTGTGACGCAAGAGATGCAACGGATATGTTCATCTCTTTTTTTCTATTCCTTCTCCCTCCCTTTTTCTATCCAACATACTAACATGGAGAGCGAATTGCCTAAGCGCAATATGTGACTCTGTGCCAAGCGCTCTCGTTTCCGTACGCTAACAGTGAATTCGCAGAGCGCGCCACGCAACGGTGACGCTCAAGCAAGCAGAAAGTAAAATACAGTATGCTATGCACAAGGAATACTCCAGAAGTTTAACTTCTGTTGTGTGGCCCTGGCGCACTCTTTTTTATTACTATTGTCTGCTTATTTTATAGTTGTTTTGTTTACTTGGTGGTTTTTATTATATGGAAAGGTTATTCACAAAAATTTATTAATTATTGTATTAAAATTCATTTAAAATTTTTAATTTGCCAAAAAACTTTTAAATTCTCCTTTATTTCAACCAATAACAAACAATTCGCAAATATGATACTCACAGAAGCAATATCCAAAATACTATGTAGTTTTTATACTAATCAGAAAAAGTTTGTAATTTTAACTGTCCAAAAATGTTGTAATTTTGTATCTAATAAATGATGAAAACAAGAAACTCTATCAAAACATTAGCAGCCATTTAGTAAAAAAAGTTTTTACACCTTAATCCAATATTCCGAGTGAAACTTTCTGAATAATGAGATATTGGTGGACGTGTTACAAAATAAATTAACTACAATCATTATTTTATTGTAGTAAATAACTTTGTATGATTTGTTATGTACCCCAAAGAGATTATAATTAATGCAAAAACTTTTTAAAATAAACTGAGAAAATAAAAATTGAAAATTTAACGCATCGAAAAATAAATATCCCTAGAGAGAGAGAAATCTAAGAGTGCAACATCTGGAGATTCGATAATCAATGTATCGTATAGTATCATTCAATCCAACCGATTAATCATGAGGTATCATCAAAGGTACATGAAGTAAATAACTACTTTAAAATTAATTAATATCCAGATAAATATTTTGCTGTGATCACGATTATTACTTTTATTTTAGTGCAAATAATAATCGATTTATACTTTTAATTTAAAAACATACGCACCAATTCTAACAAATTAACAATGTAAATCAATGGGCCTGTGGATTACTATCCATTATATACATTATTATTTGCCGATGGCCAGGTTTGAAGATGAACTTCACATGACATGTTAACAACTTCTTTTTCTTAAAGTGTCCTGTACTCCTAGAACGTTGGCGACCAATCCCCAACTTGTATTTACTAGTTTTCTAAATATCAAAGTTGTGGGGATGGGACCATTTGGCGCGGCCAGTTGTGCGCGGCCGTTTTGGCGCAGCGACGCGCCAAAACGTTTCTGCGCCGAACCGTCCTAGACCCCAATGTTGTTGTTTCTTCGAACCACTGCCGCAAGTTTTTAGGCCACAACACTCTTCGCCGATCTGGCCCATGCCTACTTGCTATTTTCCGTACCTATTATTTGCCGTATTTGTTGTTTCGCATAACATGTCTTAAGTCTTAAGTACATGACTTTACGTGTTTTTATAGTGTTTGCAAGTTCCGTTTGCTTGTTAAAACGTCATAATTCTTCCACGGGGTTTTTAGCACTCTTCTATAAGCCTAAATATCCAGCGCTTCTAGTTTTTTTTTTACACATGGCTTCTGTAAGCGTCTAATATTTGACAACGTACAGGAGAATACTAACAACATAACATCTAAGTAGACGGATACGGACAGGAATTCCCAGAAATCGACTCGCCAGCACTCTAGTCATCTTTCGGAAGAACTTTCGAGCCGGCTTTATTCTGGAGCGTATTTCTCAATTTTTATTTATAAGTCAGCCGAGAAACTCTTTTAGTTAATTTAGTTCCAATTTTTAAGGTGCCTGCAGGCTTATGACGATGCCTATATTTTTGATTATGGTCAGAAGTTCTTGTACGTCTTCTAAACTTATGACTAGTTATACCGTATCGTCCGCATATCTTATATTGTTAGTAACAGCTCCGTTGAAAATGACACTCTTAGTTTTTTTTTCTAAAGTCCCCCTCAGAAAACAAATTAAAAAGCATTGACTAGAGAACGCAATCCTGCCGGACTCCTCTCATGATATATAGTTGGCCATTATATGGATGACATGCTATGTCGATGGGTTTTTTGTGATTATCGGTGTGGAATACTTCCTAATAGTTGTTTACATCTCGGTATCGTTAGGCCAATACTTGCTCTTTCTAAAGCCAAACCTGCTCCTCTCATATTTCAGATATATTCTGCCATCTTTAGAAACAGATTAAGAACATGGCTCATCTGGCTAATTATTTTATACTCGCTGCATTTCCAACAAATGTTGATTGTTACGTTGCCCAAAAACAGTACTGTGGAATCGTACTTTTATTAATAGCATTAAAGAGGGCCACCAAAAGATTTATTGCAGCCTTCTCCTTCAGTATTTTTAATACATCCACATTTATTTCATCTGGGCCTGGAGCTTTTCCATTTTTTGCCAACTTGGTGGCGTGTTCCACCTCTGTTTTTGTGATATCCAGCCCGTCGCTGACACTGATATTATGGTTCATACCCTTATTACCCGCGAAAACACGCCCAATGTACTCTTTTCATTCCCTAACTTTGTCCTCGGTAATTGCTAGTATGGTACCATTGCTGTTCATGAGTATATTGCTAGCTTGGCTCTTATAATTTTCAGCATCTTGTCTTATTCTTTTTTACATATTGAATAAATTATGATACGCATCCAGTTGTTTTATCTGGACGCACTTCTTGGACATCAAGTCTTCCTTTGCGTTTTTAATCTTATTTCTGATATTTGTATTTCGCGATATTTGGTATCATGTTTGTTCTCGAAACTTTTTATTGCGCAATTTTTGTATAAAAATTTGTTTCGGGATGTATTTCTTCTTACATTTCTTTAGCCTTAGAGTTGCTAGTAGTATTATGGTCTGAGTTTATAACGGCAACAGTTTCGGGCAACTCAGTTTTCCGCAAGAATATTCTATTTTTAGGATTTTAAAGAAAAATGTCTGTTCATATTACACAATAACGTAAATTTTAAAAGGTAATAACTGGAAATTTCAACGACGAACATTCTCTTCGTGGTTTAAAAATTTTATTGCGGGAATTATAAGTTTTCCGTATAAATCGAGTTTTTAAATACTTTCGCAATATAATCAGCAAAATTAGGCTTTTCAAATATGATTTGTATACAATATACATGAAGTTTTAATCTGCTGAAAACTTAATAAAATTGCCCGTTTCATTATCTTTTATAAAAAAATTTTTACTTGTAGATTTTTATTGAAATGAAATTTTAATTTTTCATTAAAATCCAATTTAAATCTCCACTCTAAAATAAGTGACTTAATTTTCAGCCAATCCATTTTTAATTTAATTTCTCGTTGCAGTTATAAATTGACCAGAAGTTTATGTTTTATGTCCATAACTAAAATTTAAACAGTTAAAAAAATTAAGGTCTTGAGCAGGGCTTTAATTAATTTTCAATCCGGTTGAAATTAAAAAGAGCAAAATAAAATATGTGCTAAAGTTAATATGCGCTAAATTATTTTACTGCGAAATATTAACTATTAATTAAAATAAAAATAGCAGATTTATTTTAATTGATAATTTAAAACGGGCGCTTGCTGGGTATTTCGCCAAAAGTGGGGTCTGGGGTTTTGAAACCAAATTCCTCGCACCTAATAAAATTCTTTAAAACGGCAGATATTTTATTTTTATATAAACCATAGAAAAATAAACCTAAAATTGTAGTTCCATTTGTTGCCAATGTTACATTATTTGTAGAAAAACTGCTTATCCGTTCTGAAAAATGGCTATCAACATGACAATTTTTACTTTGTTTGCTGTTAATTTAAATATTTGAAAGGTGTTTAGATTAAATCAAATCCCAGGGTTTTTAAGAAGTGTCATCTTCTACCTGGTCCTCTCTTCGCTTCTATTTTAACCTGAATTGTGAAATGTTGTACTCGATACTTATTTCTCATAAGGTGTCAAAAATATTCTAGTTTCCTTTTCTTCACCGGGTTGACCACTTATTTTTCCTTTTCTATTTTCTTTAGTATATTTCTTTATTGAAAAAATGCTGTGTCTACGATATTTAAAAATACGTCGGTACCCCCATATTTCGAATGCATTTCTTACTCTGTATTCTTAATCAGTGTCCACGCTTCTACACCGTTCATTAGAGATGTAGCATATTGTTATTCTGGGTGCGGCCCAAGAGCCCGAATCCCAAAATTCCAAATCCCAAAATCCCGAATACTAAAATCCCGAACGCCCAAAATTCTGAACGCCCAAAATCCAGAATGCCTAAAATCCCGAATGCCTAAAATCCCGAATTCCTAAAATCCCGAATGCCTAAAATCCCGAATACCCAAAATCCCTAATTATGCTTCTTTCCCCTGTTTCACGAAATCACATTTCTGCTTTTTATACACTTTTATTAAAGTTTTACGTTTCTCGGATAATCCTCTGTTATACAAGTTTATAATTATTAGGAAATTTCCAAAATGAATGACCACTGCTCTCTTTAATG
>JARJDX010075856.1:0-23096 GCA_030264735.1 Gymnusa sp. GC000175
ATAATTGAATTATTATTGCCAACATACATTTTAACATCTTTAAATATGATAGTTAACCCAAAAAACATCTTAAATTAGTAAATGAAAGTCGTGTGGTGACCACACCTCCATTTTTTTCGATATAGGTGCTCTTTATTTCATTCTTATCAATTACTACATTACATCGTCTGTGATTATTCGCTTGCCTAGATTTGTGCCGTCCGTAATTTCCTTCACATTTCGGAACAAATTAAAGCTACCATATTTGCCTTTCATACAATAGGACGGCAATAAAATAAAAATAAAATTTTTGTAATATACAAAATGACTAATTGTTTCTTTCTTGATTTTTCAAATCAAAAACTTCCGCTTTAATTGCATATTCTTTAGCATTTTAATAGCAACAATATTCGTGCCATAAATCATAATTTATAATGCAACTAATAAAGTATATTTGGAAAAAGGTAAATTTAATTGATTTCATACAATAGGTCCGCAATAAAATGAAAATGGGAATTTTCAAGATTTACGTAATCACACGTTTTTTTTATAAACGCATAGGAATTTTAAAACAACTGTGAAATTATCAACAAAACGCATGAAATATAATTGCATAAAACAATACCATTGATAAGTCGCCACATGAATTAATCATTAACATGTGCTGATTTCTGAAATAGTTTTTTACGCTATCGGCTGCTGGAAAATTAATTTAACAAAGGTATTTAGCAAAAACAATTTAACAAAGCTATTTGGAAATAACAATTTAACAATGGTAATTAGGAAAATTTATTGAACAAAGGTAATCAGAAAAATCAATTATAATAAGGTAATAAGAAAAATTTTATTAAGGAATAAATAAAAAAATGTTTATTATAAAAATTTTAAATTAACTTTTGAACAAATAAAAATTTTGTTTCTAGTGCAATGCAACGTTTTGATTATATTTTACTAATTAAAAATATTTAATGTGGTTAACACTTAACTTTATCATACATTTGAATATTTTTTTAAATTTCGAAAAAAACTATATTTTACACCATACACACAGATTTGTTTTTAATTTTGGAATATTCTTGTTCATGGAAACCTAATTTTACCAAAATCTATCTTATTACCTTATCATACGATTCGCGATATTCGCCGAAATTCCACCGTGTCGATTTTGATGCAATTTTCATCCAATACAAAAAAAAATTTAATAACATACTACTATAACATGAAACGTTTTTAATGTTTCCACTGCCAGATATTTAAAGTTCATTATTTGGTTGATTACATGCGCATCCTATTGGTCGACTGCAAGGACAGAATCATCCGCAAAACATAGAACCAAGAGCGGTTACCACCCATACACCTGGCGTTGACTTCGTTTACGTTTTCAATAATTTTGTTCATGATCATGTTGTATAGATGAGGATTGAGGCTACCTTGCCTGATTTCTGCCTTTTATTTTTTCTGTTAGTCCACAATCTGTTTTTACTCTTGTTTTGTTACTTTTTGATGTCTTTTTTGTCTTGGAAGAGAGGTTACGTCCTTTACCCGTACCCTGTCGAATGCTTGTTTTAGATCTACGAAACATGTGAATATCGGTTTATCAAAATCTGTAGATTTTTTCACCAACTGTCGCAATGCAAAAAAAAACAACATCCATTTTGTCGAAAACCTTGTTGTTATACGGAGACGCCGACTTTCTTGGTTATTTTTCGTTATGGGATTTTGTTTGATAGGTTTTACATCGGACCGAGTAGTGTTATTACTCTGTAGTTTCCAGCGACAGTTTTTGCACCTTTTCTATGTATGGTTATAGTTACACTTGCCCTCCATTCTTTTGAAGTCAAACTGTGGCTTACACTTTTTTGGAAGAGTCTTCTTATCCCGTTTGAGATTTACGGCCGTGTGCACCTAATAAAATCGATTGTGGTGTTATCAATAATATTTATTTTGTTCTTTCTCTTCTTCTTTTTCTTTTCTTTTTTCTCTTTATCATTTATTCATACTAACAACATAAAAATGTATCGCGTACCACTCCAAACTGTCAGTACGTTGTAACAATATTAAATAAATCAATGTCTGGTGCGTTTCCATTTTTTCGCTTATTTATTGCTGCCAATATCTCTTCAACTGTGATATATTCGTTATCGGTGTTTTCAAAATTTGAGTTTTGTAGTTCTTCTTCTTCATTGTTAATAACATTAAGAAAGTGAATTTGAGTGAATATCCACGCGTCTGGTTTAATAACGTTAACTTGTATTTCCTCATTGATCAGATTCTTTTTTTTTCTCAGCATCTTCCATACTTTTTTTTTGACAAAATGCTTTCCCAGTATGAGTTTTTGAGCAATTTGATTGATTGATAAAAGTTTTATTTATTTGCTAAACTTTTTGTTAAAAAAAATCAATAACTATGCATTTTATGCATTTAGTCCAAACTTTGAGACTAAAAAATGGGATACATGAAATCACTAACACCCAGAAGCTAACCTGACGTGCAGGAAGCGTAATTAAACAGGAAATCACAGCCACAGATAAGTCTTAGATATAATAATTTTCATTGTGACTATAAATGCATTAATAATTATAATTATGACTATATTAGTAGCCAAATTTTTAAAAATGTAGAAGCATTGACATTAGAAACAAAAATTTACTTAAAAATAGAAATAGAAATATGAAAAAGTACTTTACTTGAGGCTGCAACCTTTAGGACGTCACTGCTAACGTCAAGCTTCGTCCTACAGTTATGCGTGGATTTTAAACCACGGGAGTTAAATAATTTTTTATCTTTTATGGACCAGAGAGGGTTTTTAGCTGTGAAATTCACGCTAACAATTCAAGTTGGTACTAAGGGACAATGTAAAGCTCTAAATGTTTTTTGTTTCTTTGGGATTTGAATCTACAATCAAAATAACACGTTAATGCCTAGACCACTGTGTTGCACTGTACGTGTTGCTATACTGTCCTAAATAAGTCAAAATGAATAGAAACGGAAAAATGTATTTATGTATTAAAATCCAAAATTTATTTTTTTGCTTTAATTTTTGAAGTTCATACTCATTAAAACGTCTTTAATCGCAAATTCTATTTAATAACGTACAAGTTATAGAAAACTTAAACCTAAATTTTAATTCAAAGTGTAGACGCTTTGCTGCTTAGGCTGATAGGCCAATGAACTCTTACAAAAAGATACAGCAAAGGAAGGATTGTATTTAAACAACTTAATTCAAGTTTCAAACTTAATTTTCGGAGCTAAATTTTATAAGAAATTTGTCAATAGATTTAAAAAGAATTATAAATTTATAATGGATATTTTTTGCAATAATACAATTGACGTCGTGCACAAAGTTATAAATTGCGCAAAAAAAAAAAAAAACATCTTGGATTGTGGCTGCCAATTTGTTAATACATTTTTCTCAAAACACAATAAAATTAATAATGGTGTAATAATGTAATTTTCTTATTGTTAATTCTTCTTATTGTAAATGTGTCCTAATGTTAATTCTTTCCGATGCTAATTCTTTGAAAGGTAATTTTTCTTAATGATTCTTCTTGCTGTTTTTTTTTTCTTAAACATTGTGCTGGATTAGGTACTTGGTGGTTATCATGTTCTCTCATCGCAACTTTTTTTGCAGGTTCCTTCTGGTCCTACTCTTGGTCTTAACTTTGTCTTTCAAATCTTTTTTTCGTCATCATATACTATAATTCGTTGTCTTATTCTTTTCTTCGCGTTTTATACTTTTCTTTGCCGTCGTATACTGCTTTTCGTCTCTTATTAGTTTTTTTTTCGTCGTCTTGCACTTTTCCTCGCCGTCTTATACTTTCTTTCGTCATCTTATATTCTTCTTAGACCTCGTATACTTCTCTTCGCCTCTTATTTTTTTTCTCTTAGTCGTCTTATAGTTTTCCTCGCGATCTTATACATTTCTTCGTCGTTTTATACTTCTCTTCGTCGTCTTATATATTTTTTGGTTATTTTATACTTTTTTTCGTCGTTTTTGACTTCTTTTCGTCGTCTTCTACGTACTTTTATACTGTTCTTCATTATATTATGCTTCATTTCAGTTGTATACATCTCTTCGTCTTGTCCTGCTTTCCTTCTTCTTATCTTGCCCTTGGTATTTTCCTATCTTTAGTCTTGTCCTGCTCCTCGTCATGTCCCCCTTCGTCGTATTATCCTGCTTCTTGGTCTCGCTCTTTCTGTTTCAAATACTTGTCGCATTATTACTATTATGTCCTCTAATTCTCTTTGCCTTGCTTTTAGTTGTGTCCTGCTCTTCGTCTTGCAAGTCTAGACGCGGCATGCGTTTGGAAACGAGGAAAAATGACTATATTTGCATTTTTGTCAACGTATTATAACTTATATGTTAAATTATGAAAACAGATTTTACACGACATTATACATGCATACGTAAAGCTAACCTAACCCTTGCCGTTGCTTCCGTGATTACCCAGCGTACTCTCTAACTAACATTTGCAACTAGTATTAACTTAACCCACGCCGTTGACCAGTGTTAATCTGGTAGAACGAACGCAACTAACTAATGATTTTATTAAAGTTTTGTTCTTGTGAGGAACAAAATATTTTTGTGTTCTGGGTTGCCAAGAAAGGGCCTGGGCCCCGATAATACTTTGGGGGACGGGGCCTCGGTTAACACGGTCCCCAGAAATTTTTACCGGTTAAACTTAATCTTATCGGCCCTGTACGTTTAAGAAAGAAAATATAAAAACAAAATAATAATTATGAGCAAAAAGATCATTGATTGATAGCCTTTTGAGGTATGGATATGTAAAAGTTGTACCATTAAGAGGTGAACGATTTGTTTTTTAAATAAAATGCTGCACGAAAAATCTTTTTTACTTAACAAAATTTGTAGGCCGAATAAGGATCTATCGAAAAATTCCAAGGCAATTTTTGAAAATTTTTAGTTTTTTTTGGAAAGAGTCAAATTTTTAAAGCCGTTTCGACCCATACACATGCAAATTCAAATTGATTTTATATTATTCATGAATTTACGTTCCAAATATTACCCAATTTTGTTCTGTTTGGCGTCAACATACGTTGATATCTCCGAATCCGTGACTCTGGTCGGAAAAATTTTAATTTTTTTTGTAAATAGTGTAAAAAAAGTCGATTCCAACAATTCGGTTCAGCTCGATTCTCATTGGAAAATTTTTCGTTTTTATTAGTCAAACTAAGACCTTTTTCGATCCACATACAGTTGCGACGTCTTCAAAGTTGAAAAAATAAACGTTGATATGTCCGTAGCCGTAACTCGCCGTAAAATTTTTTAATAACTTTTTTATAGATCGTCTAAATATGTATAAAAAATAAATTTAATTTAAATCGTCCACCTCTTAATAGAACATTCTTCGTAATAGTTAGTTACTTTAATTTAGAATGTAAGCTTTCACGACTTGAATAAAGTCGGCCAAAAGACCTCAATAGGCCAAAACTACTTTGGGAATAAATCCTAGCAAATAAAGTAACTAACTGTAAATTTTCTTACTTTCGGATTTAAGTCGCGTAGTATTATTGGTTGTTAAAAAACGTTTCGCTCCCTGTAATGGCAAGCGAAACTTTGGCAACAACCAATAAAACTACACGACTTAAACCGGAAATTAAAAAAATTTACAGTTAGTTACTTTATTTGCTAGGATTTATTCCCAAAGTAGTTTTGGGCCTATTTAGCCAGCTTTGTAATATATTACTTTATAAATTTGATTATTATTATTATTATTATTATTTTTAATTATTATTAGTAGTAGTAGTATTATTATTAATATTAAAAGAAAAAAAATAAAAACAAAATTTTTCAAATAATTAATAATAAAGTTTATTTAAATTTTTAAACAAATTATATGTAAATATGACCAGTAAAAATGTTATGTGGCACTGGTTTATCCAGATAATAATTAAAATAATTAAATATTGATAATGTGTTTAAGTTAGTTTTGTCAACAAATGTTGTTTTATAATTAGTAACAGGAATAAGTGATCAAAACAAAGTTGCATCAAAACGAGAATGTTGTAAAATAAGTAGAGAAATGTTGAAATAGCGTCTATATTTATTTTTATTGTTGTTCAATCGTGCAGGTGTTAGGAATTCTTGTGCGGTCCAAATCTCAAAAGTGGAGATATTCGAGGATGAAGTAAACGGCGCTGGTTTTCTTTTGGTGTCTTTGAAATGGAGTTACAGAAATAACTGTTATTTTCAAGTCAGGATCGTTTAGTTTAGTAAACTATCTTTATTTTTCTGTATAAGAACGAGCGTATGTGTACGTATATATAAAATGAAGGCGCCTGGTTCTAATAATATACCCAAATATTGGATTTTTATTTAGTACGATTTGAATGGAGCCGTTTTAAAAATAACGCGCGTCAAACTTTTCCTGGCATAAACGTTTGTAAAATTTGTTATAAATGTGCACAGTTACTAATAAGTGTAAGTATATATGGATGTATGAAATGGATTTGAATAAAAAAAAATTGAAAACATCCACGAATCTCTAGTGACTCGTAATTCTGTGACTCAATATACTATTTCATTCATTATTCCACGAATATGATTGATGCTGTGACAGTCAAACACATTCAAATTCATTCTAAGTATAGACAAAAAACTTTCATTTATATTTCGGATAGTTTTTATTCTAGTTCAAGTTTAATTTGCTTTAATGAGTCTAAAATAGTTTTATGTTGTAACTGTTTGTATAATGAAAGCATCCTAATAGTTAAAACGTTAGTAGAATCACAATTGAAATTATATGAATCGTTTAGCGTCACTGATTGATAAAATTGATTTGTGATAAGGTGTTTGGTCTCGGTTATAGTATTGTAAGCCGAGAGCGCGCGCTCGCTCTCTCGTTATAATTTCTTGATATGCAATGTTACGTTTATGCAATATAAATATATCTATGAATGCAGTGAACGTTATCTTAATATACAATGTTCAAAGTTGAGACGAGTTTACTAGTTAAAACTTAAGTTGCAGGTTTTTGCTCGCCGCGTGTAGCCGGGTCCGCGCTCTAGGTATGCCTGCTGACTTCATTCCATTCAACCGCTCAGTAGCGCAATGAAAAATCGGCCTTATTGCAATACGCCACTATTATCAACAATATGCAACAATTGTGGCAAATTATGTGAATAGAAATGTTTCAGATTTTAGTCATGTTGTGTCATTTTTAGTAACCACTATAACAGCAATAAACTATATATAGGTTTTATAATGAATAAACTCGTACTTTGTTGCGTATGTTTGAGGTGGAACTAGAGTCCAAAGCGAGAATGAATTTACGTAGCAAGCGCCAAGCAGGAAGTTTATACTTTACAGATCGCTGATACTGCAAAGCAGGAATATATGTTGATTTGAACTATATGAGAGTATATATAAACCTTGCTTATTTTATACCTACTATATTTTAAATATACTTCCTATATATATATGATACTGGTATTTAAATGTCTGCTTAAATTTACTTCCTGCTAGCCACGGAATTAATCTATTATTATAAATATAGGCAACCACACTTTTTATAAACATCATCACGCTATTCAAAATACAATTCCTGCATTAAATATTTAACTTGGTCGCAATGTTTCTACGATCAATACATTCCAAGTAGGCAAGTAGAAGTAGAATATTTCTTCTACTTTTTAAATCAATTACTTCAGGGTATTTTAAATTACTCATTGCAAGTTGAGCATGAAAGGTTCATTATATTGGTCCTCTGTCCCCATTATACTTTTTCAAAATACAGGAAGTCGTAAGGATATTTCTCATGAAACTACAACAATACACCCATAAATCAAACTTTTGCCTGTTTACTCTTCAACTTATGCAAAACCTTTTCTAATATGTGAAATTTAAAGTAATTAAGAAGCCATTAAACAATAATTGATTCGTAATTATAACTAAAACATTATTACATTCATTATGCTTTTTAAAATGACTCTCAAGCATAATTATCCAAGAAAGTATTATTATAAAAAAAATTGCACGTGTCTTAAAATTTAACAATTAATTAATTTTTATACCGTAAATTAGAACACAACTTATTATTTTTATAAATATTTCTAATTACAATATTATAGTTGAAGCAACAATTTTTTTTAAAGTATTAAGGTATAAGGTTTTAATGCGTATGGGTTTTAGGCATAAGGCTTAAAGCATCAGATTTTATTGTATTTTGTAAATCTCTGCTTGTTTTTGATTTTTCATTTAACATTTTTTCGGCGAAAAAGGTTTTTAAGTATAAGGTTTAATTTTAAAGTACCAGTTTTTAATATATTTTGTAATCTCAATATTGTTTTTAATTTTTCATTTAATATTTCTTCCGGCGGAAAAGATCCAACTATTTTTTTAGCATAAACTGCAATAACGCATATTTAAAAGTCTGCAAAATATATTTTTTTGCTTACTTTATTATATTTTTAAACCTATAAACGGTTTAAACATCAAAATATTTTTTATTAGTTAATGAATCAAAACAATTTCCTTTGTAAAAATAAGGTTAATAACTTATCATTAATAAAAGAGTTTAATTTATGAATTATTTGTTTTATATTAATTTCACAAATATTTTTTTGCTCGTATTCAAAATTTTCATGCAGCTCATTAATAATTAATGGTTTATATATAACATATACATATATGTTTAAAAAAAGTTCGATAGATAGTTTGTATTGAACATAGAAAATAATTATTAATTTCTAAAAATTACGAATTTAATTTTTTTCAAACTAATAGTGAATATACATGTTTAATTAAATTGGCTCTTTTGTTATTTTCCAATTTTCTTCTTCTCTTTTGGTCTTCTTATCTTCTTCCTGTCTTCTTCCCATCTTCCTTTTTTTCATCTTTCTCTTCCTCTCTTTTTTTCCCTTTTTTTTTTCTATTCCTATATTATCTTCTTCTTTTTAAAGAACACTTTCTTTATTTTTCCATTTTTCTTCTTTTCTTTTTGTTCTCTAATTTCCTTCCCTCTTCTTCTGTTTTGCTCTTTTGCTCCCTTTCTCTTGTATTCTATTTTTTTCTGCGTCTTTTCTTTTTCTCTCTTTACCATTAATAGGCAATCATTTATTCACTTTTTACATTCTTTATTCTTCGATATACCTAAACAGCTTTCTCTAAACCATTTTTGTTGACGTTCTAGATGTCGCTTAACATTGGTGATCTCTAATTTTATTGTTTCCACTTTTCCTTTATTAGGATGGAGCTTCTTCTTTATTTACGTTCTTATGGTTTATTCTCAGATATAACGAGTTGGTTACAAGACTAGTAGTTGGCAACAACCAATAAACATACGCGACTTAAACCCGAAAGTAAGAAAACTTACAAAGACTAGTAGTTTTTTGTGACATTTCACTGTTTTTATTAAAGTTGTGTCTAACATATGTTTCGGCTTGCGCCATTGTCGAAGACTGCTGACAATCGGTCAAATGCTTGAAAATCGCACCAATCATGAGTTTTTAGTAATTTACAACTTTGAATGAAAATTTCTGAAAAACTGCAACCTTCATGGGTTGTTAGAATATTTTCCAATTTTGAATAGAAATTTCTGGAAAACTATATAACCTTAATCGAAAATATGGATCTTCCCTTCTTTAATTTATATCTTGTCTTCTTTTCTTTTTCCTTCTTCTAATTTCCTTTATTTATCATTCTCTCGTCTGTTTTTTTAATTCTGCCTTTCTGTCTATTATCAACTGTTTACGTCTATTATTAGTTATTTCTGATTCAATAATTTTATCGTCCAGGTGTTTAAATGGCAATACTTCATATTTTCTTTAATTCTAGTTTGCATTGTGTTTATCTATTCATAACTATATCATCATACATGTCTGCATTGAAGTGTCTATTACTAATTATGTTTATAATTATTTCTGGTTCAATGATTTTAGCGTCTAGTTATTTGAATGACAATACTTCTTTTATCACATTTCTTTCAATTTCAAGTTTGCGTTGTAATGGCGTATTCATGACTATTCCATAACGTCTGTAATACGGTGTCTGTTACTAATTATATTTGTGTCAATTACTGATGTTTCTGATTCAATAATTTTAGTGTCCAGGTGTTTGAATGACGATACTTGTTTTATCACATTTATTTCAATTTCAAGTCTGCGTTGTAATGGCGTATTCATGACTGTTCCATAACGAGTGTAATACGGTGTCTATTACTGATTATGTTGTATCAATTGCTGGTGTTTCTGATTTAATAATTTTAGCGTCCAGGTATTTAAATGACAATACTTTATATTTTCTTCAATTTTAAGTTTACGTTATAATGGTCTATTCATAACTGTTCTAAAATGAGGTGCCGACTACTATTACTTCTGAAATTTTTGGTACTGACTATGATTTTGTTCATTACCGTACTCAACAACTTGGTTTTTAATTTATTATTAAAGTGTTCTAATATTCGTGGCCTAGTAATAACTCTTCCAGAGTTGTCCGTTACCAATGATATTTATGACTATTACTAGTTATCTCTGATTCAGTAATTTGCGTACAGGTTTTTGTATGAATGACGAAACTTATTTCTTCAATATCAATATCGTATTTGCATTGTATTGGTCTATGTATAACTGCTCCATAACGTCTACAATGAGGTGTCTATTACTAATTATGTTTATGACTATTGCTGTTATTTCTAATTTAATAATTTTAATGTACGGGTATTTAAAAATGATGTTATTTATATAATCATATTTCCTTTATTTAGCAGTTTGTTTTGGATCTTTGGATTTCTTCTGATATTCAATTTTTTTTCTTTAAAAATTTCATGTTATCTTCGTTTATTTTAAAATTGTGAATTGTGTGTTGTAGAATATAATATCTTTTGATTCTGCAATAAGTAGTAAGAAACATTTTTTTACCTGGTATTCTTCTAATGAATAACCAGATAAATTTTTGGCACTGACTGATTTTATTATTTATTGTACTTAACAACGAAGGACTTAATGAATCAGTTGTGTTCGTGCTATACTTGTATTTTTGTTTTTGTGTTTAGGTGCTTTATTACCGTTTGTATATCTTATGATACGTTTTTCTCTGTTAGGATTTCTTATATTACATGTAGCTTTACCCATTCTTCTCTAAACATTTTCTATAAGTTCGTGGCCTACTTGTTTTTCGTTTTAGTGTTTACATTCAAATTATTTTCGTATCTGAGATGGATTTAATCTAAATTGTACCACATCTTTCATTCGTTTTTCCTCTGGTGGTCGCTCCACAGAAGATAATCGAATAACCAATAACTTCTGTTTTCTGACCTATCTTATTCCCGAAATCATGATCACCTTTTTATTTTCTGAGAGGATTAATATTAAATTTTTGTTTATTGTCTTGTTGTTAACAGCCGGTGTGTATTTAGTCCTCCAACCACTAGAGGATTATTCCTAGAAATTTGAATGAGAAATAGTTTTTTATTGACTTTATCGAAACATCCAGATCTGTCCTCCAGTCCTCTCCAATCCTTGATATTTGAGTGAAAAAGTTTTGGTCTTCTCCGTAATATCTAGACCAACTGGCAGAGAATTACTTGGAGATAATCGAATGAGGAGTTTTTAATCATCTCCACAACCTCCAAGCCTGTCTTCTTATTCTCTCCAACTACCATGTGTTCTCTTTGTGACGCTTATTACTAAGTTCTGCTTTCTATATACTTAACATATAGCCTAGCTAGATTTGTAGCTTCAAAAATAATTTGGGTGCTCTTTATTTCACCATTTTTAATCCTTATCATATGTTCTGCCTATTAATCTCTCTGACAAAGACTCTTTGCTTTAATCAGTATATTTACAATTCTTTGACTATCTCCTTGTGTTGAAATATTAGAAATTGTTTTACATGATATTTAAGTAAAAAAATTGCTAATGTTTTAGATAAATTTTATATATTCGTCATTTATTTCAAATTGCTATTTTAAGTAATTAAAAGTAGCTCTTAAAGAGATATCTATCCCAATAAACTTTAAATCACCAATAGTTATCAATAACTTTCACTAATTATCTTCATTTGATGTGTCAGAACAATATTTTTTATATCAATTTAATTTCATAGGTAATTTTAAAATAATTTTGATAATCATTATTACAAAAGAAAAATGTAAATTCTTTACGTATCAAAATATTAATTGCTAATTTATTTGCATTATCTTATCTCTGCCTTTAATTGTACACATAAAACATGAGTTTTGTAAATTGTTTATTATTTATAATCAAGTGTTATAAAAAAATTTAAAATTTGCTAATAAACTCAGATTTTATTTTGATTTTATTAAAAAATTACATTTTGCGCAAAATATCTTTAAAATAAATTAATTAACAAAGAAGAAAAGAAGGAAGATACAAATATTAAAAGCATTAGATACAATCTAAATATCATGATAGCATCAGAAATCCATACTTAAATCTCTTAAATTAACAGCTATGCAAAGATTTTAACGAAAACGAAACAAAAGAGCTGATCGACCATATTTTGATGACAATCTACTCGGCGGCTAAAGAAGCATTGGAAACTGAAGAACAAAATAAAAAATATAACACAAGTCGGACATGTTTCCAACAAATGAAAGAAAAAACTGTGAAACGTATGGTATATTATAACGGGGACGACAAAGGCAGAAAAATATAGAGACAGGTTAAGTTTAAACAAATCGCCATTAAAAATAAAGATCCAACAAAACAAAATTCAAAGAGACCCTTTTTTTTGAGAAAAAAATCATCGCCAGCAAATTTATTGGATCTTTGCGCAAAGACATAACTTAGTCCTTGGTCATATTATCACAAATAAAGTTGTATGCTTGGCAGTCACACTACTCTAGATATATTAATGAACCTAGATAACAGTATCTCCATAATTCGCCAAGAAAAATGTTGAAGAGAGCAGTAAAATCCATGAAGCATATAAAAGCTAAATGAAATAAAGGTGGTCTAGGAACGATACATTAACGAAAAACAAGTACCGGAATTATGAAAAGAGAGATGAATTAATAAACCCATCCACAAAAAACGAAGGAGAAACGACTGCAATAAATATGGTTGCATTTCTATTACAAGCACCGTCAGTTGGATATACGGCAAGATCGTTAAAAAGCTGTTCGAAACAGAATACGGTCCATATGAAATATAACAACAAGCAGGTTTTAGGACTAGCCGTTCCTGCATGGATAACTCATTTGACCTCGTACAGCCTAACAAGAAAAAGGTGCCACAAACTTCGAAATTCACTAGATCTCACAATAATATCTTCTTATTGCGGCAGGTACTGGAATAAACTAGCATAAACGACACCATCATAAATCTAAATAAACAACTAAAACAATTTAATCTCGGAAGTTAACATCGGCCGTACTGTGTTCACAAATTTCCCAATAACGAAAGCTCTTCGATAGGAGCACTGTTTGTCGCCAACTTTATTTAAAATATATCTGGATAATGCCCTCTGCAACGATGGGTGTATAAGTTGATGAGAAAACCACGCTCTTTACTTCCTCCACTTTGCGATGATCAGATGGTAGTAGTGCAGGACTACGAGGATCTGATTTATGGCCAGGCAGGAGTGTAAAAAATGGAAACTACTTGTAAAAAGACCAAATATGTATTTTGGTGCTATACAAAAAAAGACCCATTACTAAAAGCTACAGAAAAAGTGGAAGTCTGCGAAGAGTGTATGCACCTGTGTTCTAAGACTGCCCACTGCTCAGGACGAACGAAAAGGGAGATCAAAAGCAAGACGAACTCCGTTTTATGGTCCAAGATCATCTTACTAGAAAGTAGAAAGAGAGCTTTAAATTAACAACACAATTTGTACTTTTCTCTATTGAAGTGAATGGTGGCAATAACAAAACAAACGAAGAACAGACTTTCTGAC
Source organism: Gymnusa sp. GC000175 (assembly GCA_030264735.1). Classification (NCBI taxonomy): domain Eukaryota; kingdom Metazoa; phylum Arthropoda; class Insecta; order Coleoptera; family Staphylinidae; genus Gymnusa; species Gymnusa sp. GC000175. The sequence goes on from JARJDX010075856.1 coordinate 13,856, forward strand.
AGTTAATATGTATTGGCGAAGATCCTCTAGCTCCTAGCACATCAAGAACTGAAAGTTACAAATGCAAGCATTTGGGAGATCGTAAAGTAAAAAAAAAAACAAGTGTGTTAGTTCACATGTCCGCGCATGGGAAATAGACGACCGCTAATAATGGGACACCATCGAAAAAACAAGAACAACGTGGATCGTAGGGATTTTTGGGGTTTTACCGTTCTACCTCTTCGCTGACGTTTCGAGAAATACAACCTTCACCCAAGTCTAAAGAAGAGGATAAAAATATTCCTCGAAACTTCAGCTAAGAGGTGAAATTGTAAATTAGGTGTTTTATTTATCCAAATTTTAGTTATTTTTATTACAATTATTTGTGTTATATTTTTTTTTAATATTTAAATTTAAATTTAAAAAATTAATTTTGTGTTTTTTATTTAATTTTTTTTGTATTACGTTTTTTATATATAGTTTTGAGTTAAATATATTCATATTAAAAATTATATTTCGTAGGTTATTAAATTGATTTCATTGCTATATACTCAATGACATCTATATTTAAACAAAAAGCATCCAAAAATATACATTAATACAAAATTTGTCGTTGGCTCAAATCATTTAAAAAATATCAGCTTTTTATTTAGATAATTAGTTGACGAACAATATTTTTAATGTGTAACGAAGGAGAAAAAAATATTAATTTATTTAATTATCTTTAAAATAAATATCTGCCAAGGTTTATATTTTGTTTTGCCAAAACACATTGTATATATTAATATGCTTAATTTTGAGACAAATTAAGTACTTTTTATTTTAAACCTGAAAAATTTTACAAAAGAAATTTTTTTTTAAACACAATTATATGAGCTACAAAAAATATTTTGAAAAAAAGCTTTGTGTATTATTATAACGTTTGGTGGACCAGCATTCTGCCCATCTTTCGGTGGATGACTTGTTGGTCTAGCCTCCCTCTTGGTTGTTGTCATGGCCGCTTTCGTCTGGTATGAGCCTTACATGATGGCACCATGCTCGCCTTTTGTTTTGGCCCATTTTTTTATACCTTGTTTTGCATTGGTCTTTAATGTTTGAGTTCTGCACATGATCTAGCGTGTCAGTTCCAATATTTTTCTTAAGATGGACATTTATGTTGTGTTGAGCATGCATATTTCGTATTGTCGGCCTTATAGACTCTGACTTTTTACCGTCATGTGCTTGGTAAGAATGAGTTTATTGAGGCAAGATTTTCCCATTTGAGCTTTTTGGGTTTAAACTCTTATCTCTTAAAATGTGGATTTGTTGCTAGTTATTTCCACACCCAGGTATTTGAAGTTCATCCATTTGTGGTCGAACTCTAACTTCTGGGCTCCTTTGATATTGCACACGATTTTGTTTTGGAAATAAACATGCAAATGTTATACTTGGTGAAATTTTTGTACGTGTCTTGGAGCTTTTGTTGCAAGTTGTCGTTATCTGCTAGCAAGGCCAGGTCATCGGCGTAGGCGTAGTTCGTCCACTATTACGTTGAAAAGCAGTGAGCTCAGCGAATCTCCCTGTCGGATACCGGTGCCAATATAAATCCCCTCTGTTAGTTTTTCTCTTACTTTCATTTGGATTGTAAGTGTTTGTGTTCAATTTGATTATATGACGTTTAATGTTGTCTAGTATGTTTTTCCTTTGTAGTAAGTAGGGTTGTTACCTCCTGCAGTTTTACCCTATCAAATTCTTGCGTGAGATCTACTAAGCAAAGGCGCAGAGGTTTGATTCTACTTGTTACTTGCCTGAGCGTGAAACTCGCACCCAGGATATTTTCCAGTTTAAGGGGAATCCTTGTTGTTCCTCTCTTGGCTGGTAGTATTGGGAGAATCTGCTGTAATATGGCGATGAAAAGTTTCGTGAAGCCAAATTTATTTCAGGTTAATTAAAAGACAAAAACGTTTATATCTGTATGATTTAGGTTTGTTTAGTATTAGTAAACGGCAATTGATAAAAGTCAATTTTAAATTTGGAGCCTAAAATTAATAAAAATATTAAATTTACTTGTGTCAATTAAATTTCTTTTCTTTTGTATTTAACCTTATGGCGTAAAGCTAAATGAAGAAAAATATCTTGAATTTAAACAAGAAAATTTAATAAATACTAAAGCCCAATGATGAATATTCGTCCATAAATTTTATAGTTTCGCTTTTCACTGTTAGATGTCTGCTTGGAATATTAGCTTTCATGACTCTATGTAAATTTTTTATACTTTCGGGTTAAAAATGTACAAAAAAATTTAATTTTGGAGTTTGAAGTTTTTAACCTTAAAAAATAAGGTTACATCTTTTATCTTTATTAATTAAATAATTGATAAGTCCTATGCAATAATCTACAAATAAACAATCATTATAAAATTATTTTTACGAAAACCCTTGCGTGTTATTTGTAACTGCAAATTTATTTAAGCAATTTTTCAAAATAAATTTTTGTAAACAATAATATGATGATGATTACATATAATTTTTATTTATTGGTAATTGTATTTTTTATAAAATTTCGAGGTTAAATTGTTTATGCAAATTTTTCATTTTTCTGAACAAAATTATAATTTCTAGCACTAAAACTGCATTTTCTAACTGTGCAAACTGTTTTTTTGTGCATAACAAATCTCGGTTTTGTTATCATCAATACTTAACACAGAAACATGTTTTATTGATTATTTATATTCAATAAAAAAGGCGGTCCTTTTACCAGGCACCATTATTAATTTTTTTTGTACCAAAATAATGCACACTAAAGTAGCAATAACACACCAAGTCCGTGCTGTTAGACTTAGGATTTGAACCCGTTACCCTGATAATAATATCCAAGTGTTACGCTTTATTAGAGTCTGGAAGCCCTTGTTTCATAAACTACAGGTAGCGACCCAAAGTGGGTGAATTTTATTTTGTGTGGCGTGGCAAGGTGTACAAATAATAATTGTGATTTTAAACTGAAGAACGTACTAAATGTAAAAATTATTCCAAAAGTGGGGTTTGAAATTTTTTCTAAATTAAAAAGTGGGTCGCACCAAATAAAGTTTAAGAAGCACTTGTCTAGAGTCTAAACTTCCAAAGCCTTAGTACGGAAACTTAAAAAGACGAAATTTTTTTTGCGTAATAAGCAAAAAATATATATAAAAAATTAATAAAACATCTGTTTCAATTACAATGTTTATTTATGGTAACAATGTTTATAAACAATAATAATTTAAATGGTTCGAAAACTATTAATGATTTTTATACAATAATTGAATATAAAAGTTTATTGATATGCATATGCATAATTTAATTATTAAAGTACCCATTTTATCCACTTTACGTTAAGTTTTTTTTTGTTAATGCTCGGTTTTCGGCAGCCATTTATAGACGTTTGATAAAAATGAATACGAGACACAAGAGTAAAATCTTGTACGTTTTAAGATTTTTGGTGGAGTCCAAATATTTGAACACCGAAGATCACAGGCAATTTCTCCCTTAATTCTCAAACAAACCGATCCGCGAAGCGCTCATTTTATGATCAAAACAATATGATCATGGCCTTGTTTTACTAGGCAGTGTTTGTCGGTTAGATATGATTTGAGGAGTTCGTAATGTAAGTGTAGGAGACTACTTTTTATTAATATAGTAGGTCTTCATGTTAGACTTTATTAAAAGCTTGTGAGATGTCTAGAAATGCTGCAGAGCAGTATCTCTGTGCGTTCAGATCATTGTTGATTTTTTAAACCAACCTGTAGACCTGTTCAATGGTTCCGTGTTGTTACGTAATCCAAACTGGTGTTTTGGTATTATTCTTCATTCATCGGCAATAGTTTTTAATCGGTTTGTATAGATCTTTTCAAAAAATTTTGAAAGAATAGTTTTTAGTCGTTTAGGGTAAATATTTTCGAACAATTTTGATTGAATTGGAAGCAGGCTAATTGGTCTATACTTTATACTCTAAATAGTCTATAGGATTTACCTTCTTTTGGATTTTAAAAATAGTTTGTTCTCAGAAGAAAATTAAAGATATAAGTTATTAACTTTTAGGTGATAGTTCTAGTAATATTTTCCCCGCTATTAGGTCAAATCTGGGTTTTAGAGATATTATAAAAAAACTATTAAGTATTTTGGACAAATATTTGATAAATCAAGATAAACTAATCAAAAAACGACAGTTTGTTGTAAATATTTGCTTAGTGAAAATAAAATGATTACATGTAATTGAAAACGTTTGCAACACATCTAATGTTGCGAAAAGGGACAAAAAAACATTTACAAACGTTGAATGTAAATTCTTTTTTGCTTTATACGAGGCCCAGACTTTATTCCAAATAAACACCATCTAACGCAGTGGTTCTCAACCTTTTTATGCGGCGACACAAAATTTCAAAAACTACTTCCTTCGCGACGCAATATATTGAAGGGACAAAATACTAAGGAATGTGATGAAAAGTGGCAATAATATTTTTGCAGTTTCTTTGCTCAATATTGGCTTATATTTTATTTAAGCCCAAAAATTTGAGCGTAAGACCTCAGATCAAAAAGTTCTTCTTGAAACTTAATATAATTTATATATAGACTTAATAATGTCTAAAGATTTAAATTTAAACATTTCAAAATATTAAAATTAAAATATTTCCGTTTCGTATGCTTTTGCAATATAATAAGTTGCTCATCACATATTTATTTGCAGAATTGCAACGCGCATTTGATTTAAATTAAATCCCAATTACTTTGAAAGAGGTGCGTCCTTATGTAATAACTTATAAACAAAAAAAAAAGAATTGCAGCTTGTAATTACACCTTTATACATAGTTGCTTTAACATTTAAGTGTTTAGAGCGCGCAATAAGATAAAACAAATTGATAAGGCAAAATGTTGTCATAAAATAAATAAATAAATAAAAGATAAAAGGGTGCTTTAGAGCTGAATACTTTTGAGAGTTTAAAGTCTTAACGTTTGTTTTATATTGTTATATTTTATATTGTCATATTTTATTTTATTATATTTTATAAATGTCCATTGTATAGTATTTAGTATCTAAAGTAGTACTTTAGTGGTTGGTAATTAATATTAATTATTTAATTTCAGTCATATAACCCGCACGACCACGTGGGAAGACCCAAGAAAAACTCTAGCCTCTCAAGCAGCCGCCCAACAACATCAAAGTGCGGAACAATTATTAACTTCACACCAAGTTGTAACTCCTTCACAAACTCCATCACCTTCATCGACATGTACAGGTAATTATATAATATATCATACGATTATAGTCTAGTCTAGTGATAATGAGAAATATTAAAATGAATGCTATGGTGCACACATTCTACGCAGATGCATGATTTAAAATAGATAAAACCTTGAATAATATCAATAGTGTATTTGTTATGAAATTATTATTATTATTATTATTGTGTATTTCTTTTGGGGTAATAGATAGATTTGTATGGGAGTGTGGTTTGCTATACGTTTGATGGTATATAAATGTTTTAGGAGCAAAACCAAGTTCAGATGTAGATTTAGGTCCGTTACCCGAAGGATGGGAACAATCTCAAACTGCAGATGGAGAAGTATATTTCATCAACCATCAAACGCGTACTACATCATGGTTTGATCCGCGAATACGTAAGTATTTAGGGTTTAAAATAATTAACATTTTGATAATATTCATTGGTTTTGTGCGCGCAATAAAAAGCATTCATGAAATCAGAAAACATTCAGATTTTACACCTTTTATTTTATTTTGTTGCAGCTACTCACTTGCAGCAAAGATCTCCTGGAGGTACTATGCTTCCACAAGCATGGCATACCAATCTTTCTCCTCTTTCTTCTCCGGCTAAATCACAACAACTTCGTCTTCATCTTCTTCAATTGGAACGCGAGAAATTAAAACAGAGACAACAAGAGATTAGAAGACAACAACACGAATTAATGGTTAGAAGTAGCAGTAGTGAACTTCCTAATATGGATCCATTTTTACCAAGTTTATCTGATCATTCACGTCAAGAATCTGCCGACAGTGGCCTTGGTACGTTACTTACATTTATCTTTAATAAATAAACAAACCTCGCAATCAATTATTATATTTAGTAAACAACATACTAAGTTTTACTTGAAGATACATTACTTTATATAACAACACTACAAGATGATAAATTTAATCGGATAGTTAGTTTGGATTTAGATTTTATTATAGACATATACAATGTTATCCGAAGATAATTGCTTAAAAGATTTAAACTCGAAAGATATTTCCTCAAAGGAAACTTTTCTTTTTCTTTTTCGAAAATTTCGTCGAAAATTTGCTCGAAATGTAAGTTTTCTTACTTTCGGGTTTAAGTCGCGTATGTTTATTGGTTGTTGCCAACGTTTCGCTCGCCATTGCAGGGAGCATTCTCAAGGCGGAAAAGTCCGATGAACGTTGGCAACAACCAATAAACATACGCGACTTAAACCCGAAAATAAGAAAACTTACATCGACCTCAGTCGCGAAAGTCTAAATTCTAAATATTTGCTCGAAATGTTTTTTTTCTACGTTGACCAAGGGACGCCCGAAAGTATTAATCGTGCATTTTACGTGGAGCCTTTTTTCGTGTCCCCCTTTACCAGAAAATTAGATAATTTGCATGGAAATGTTTAGTTTTATTAAGTAAAAAGCAATATGTTGTGTTTTTAGATTAATTTTAACAATCTGAAAACTATTTTAGTAATCTGAACTCTTATCTTGTGCAAAACATTTTATTTTAACTTGATATTACCTTTTCACGATTTTACACCCTCCACAATGACCAAACAGAAAAATAAGATTTTTTTGCTTTTCCACTGAGGCGAAAACTTTAAAAAAATTGCTCGCATCTTCCTTAATTCTTAACCAAATTGGTTTCGGAAAGATTTACATTGGGGGCAAAAAAAATATACTTTAGGGCAAAAATAATGTATTTAAAATTGATTTGGGATTTTCCAATTTTTTTTTTCGTAATAAGCAACTCCAAATTAGGGTACAAATGTGTGTTTATAGTTAAATATATTAAAAACTTAACTTTTTTGACCTTTTCAAAAAAAAATTCATATTTCCAAGCCTCATATCTCCTTTTGGTTTTTCAACCAAAATAATTTTGTAATTTTGTAGTAAAATTTGTCAGCTTTAACGTGCTCTAATCGGAATTAAAATATCTTTGTAACTTTTTGAAACATCGCGAGAATAGTGAAAAAAATCGAAAACAGCACTATAGACTATAGCATATAACCTTCTTTAAATTGTGAAATTTAAAAAATATAAGCAAAATAAATAAAAATGTTTTTAAATCGAAAAACGCACTTCACGTTTTTCATCAATGCGAAGACCGAAGCAAAGTAAAATGCCTATATCTCCCTTAATTCTCAAGCAAATTGACCCCCCGGGAGCCCATTTTGTAGCCAAAACGAAATCTATTTTATTGTTGCCCATACAATTTTAAAATTTTTTAAGGAATTTTCAAGATATATTAAAATATGAAACTTTATTAAGTATTTAGGAAAATTTTTTGAATAATCAAGTGAAAAATGCTAAATATCCTGCAAATGAGTCTTTTTGTAATAAGCGATCCCAAATTACGGTGTAAATGTGTATTTATAGTTGAGTATATTCAATACTTTAATCAAAACATTTGACCAAAGAACGTTTTTGTAGTAGCTGCTCATCTTCCAAAGATAAATTTGTTTGTTTCAATTTAATTAAAGTAATGAATTAACTATCATTGAAAATAAATTATTAACATAATCAGTTTAAAGTTTATGGTGGTTTCAAAAAGATTTGACATTAATATCAATGATTTATGAGGCAGCGTTTAAAAATAAATTATAAACGTTATTTTAAGCTATAGTTTTATTAAATTTAGTTTGATTAGAATGGTACCCTTCCTCCATCCTTTTTAAATTTATTAAATTTAAATTTGTGTCAATATTTTTACAATAATTTAGCGTTGGCCAATGAAAATTATTGTTTACTAATGTTAATTCAAGTTGTTTCAATATTTATTCAAAATATTGAAGCATTAATTCACATTTGCCATACGTCATTTTACTATGAATTCTTGTTTAAAAAACATGCAAGAGTAACGTTTATGTTTGTTTTGTGTGTTTATAAAAGTATTTAGGTAATATTTTTAAATTGTATTAAATGTGTATTTTTGTTTGATTTATAGGTATGGGTACTACTTATTCGATGCCACACACGCCAGAGGACTTTTTAGCGAATATGGATGATAATATGGAAGTTGGAAGTGAAAGCCATACAATGGATACGCCAGATATATCATCTTTAAGTGATAATATTGATTCAACAGATGACTTAGTGCCTACTTTGCAGCTGGGAGAAGAGTTTCCTAGTGTAATATTGGATGATGTACAGTCTTTGATTAACCCACCTACTACTAAACCTGACAATGTACTCATTTGGTTGTAAAATGTGCCTGACTGCTCATATTCTATAAATGTTTCTGTCCTAACATAATAATACGTCCAAGGCAGCTTTTACTTGTAGCCATATCTTTTTATAATGTAATCGCTCTTTTGAGCTCCTTACCAGATGGTAAGAAACTGTGCAATTACTTTGGTTATAGATTATGAGCTGTTTTTAGACTGTTTCTTTTGGCAATGATAATACGCTTGCGAAAATGGCAATAATATTGATAGCATTTGTATATATTTTTCAATTTATACAAGTCTTATGTTAAGTTTCTCTTTGTTTTATATGTTTGATGCTTATAATATTACAAAAGCAATCTACTTGTGTCTTGACAGGTTTATACAAGAAGCAACTATTTATTTTGTTTAAAATAAGCAATAGAATCATTCACCAATTTGTGAATTGAGCCTTAAAATCTACTGTGATTTCAATTTATTTTTGCGGTGAATAATTTTTACTACTTGTTAACATATTATTGATATAATTTATATATTGGAGTATTATGTGATGTTAAATAGTATATTAATAGATATATTCTTGTTATATCTATTCTATATACTCGACAAATTTAAGCATTAGCACTTGCAGTTCAGATTTTCGAACGCTCAAGTGGCTGCTCATGTGTTGTTCTAACAACAATCCTTAAAAAGATTGTTTCTCCCTGCTCATAATAATTAAAACAAACAAAATCCATCCATACTTGGTGCCTTTAAAATATTTGTAAATAATCATTTTCTAATTGTAAACGTATTTTATATCTATATACCTAAATATATATATATATATATATATATATATATATATATATATA
>JARJDX010075868.1:0-12328 GCA_030264735.1 Gymnusa sp. GC000175
GAAATTAGAGTAGCTACATCCGCGGTCTCAGTTATCGTGAGAAATTGACTTTACATGAAATGCTAACTTTTAAAAATAAAAAAAATATTTAAATTACTAAAACATAAAATAATTCGTACCCACAAAATTTCCATACGTGACAATATCAATAAGTTTATATGTCACATTGTTATGACATTGTTAACAATGTCACATGTCAATATATTCATATTATATCTTAACGAATCACGTTTTATAGAACCGGGTAAATATTTTAAATATTTAATTAAAAATAGTCTTTAGAATTTGTTACGATTATTTTTTTTATTTCAAATACTGCCACACATCTTTGCACTTTGTATGCAAAAAACTATTGAAACTTCTTTCTATCTCTTAAGCATCTAAAAGATAAAATAAAGTCAAGAAGTCGCAGTGCAGTGTTACAATTAGGTACAACATGTTAGCTGTAGGTAATTCTTAAACATGGCCCCAGGCATGCATTAAAAAGTTGAAGGATTGCTAAGAGCTTTGCATACTATTGAGAAAATTGTACTTTAACTTCTTGCACAGTCTTTAATTTTCTGCAGAATTTTCTTTAGTCGTTGAGCACATTTCCAGAATTTAAAAACTATGATCAAATCAAATGTAATTATAAATAGAACAAATTTTAACCCAACAAGTATTTCTTATAGATAAAAACATGCCTTAGCAATATATTTATTAAAGTAAAATCTACGAAAATGTCATTTATTCCTGTTCAGACCTTTAAACAGTGCTAACACACTCTTAAGGCTGCTCAATGTGTACGGATTAACAGAGTAAAGGTGACTAGTGTTTGTGGAAAAACTATGCATTTAGCCCAAAGTAAACTTAGACACGCAAAATCACTAATGTCCGAATCTTATCCGGGGTAGCAGGTACAATAAGTGTGCATTAAAACGCGAAATAAGCAGGATATTACGGCCGCAGATAAGTATTTAGATAGAAAATGATAATGATAAATAAAAAAAAGTTATATTGTGAATATAAATGTAACTGTTATTAAAATTATAATTGTAAATATAAATAAAATTATGATTAAGGTTAAAGTATATTCCAATATATAAATTTTATAGTTTATATACGTGTTCCTGTAGAATTGCCCGAAAATGGTAAATTGATTTGGAAAAAATAATAACAAAAAATACTGAAATAGTGTTATGTTTTTGTAAAAATTAAAATTTTAAATAAAGTAAAAATCTAAAGAAACCAAGTAATTCCAATAACTCAAGACCTTTAAAAGTTATGATTTAGGGTACCAAACCTTAACACGCACAACGTATATATTATAAAATCGTAACAAAATAACATTTAAAACTAAACGCATGATAAAAGTTTGTTTAAAATAGAATTTTACTTATGCAATGTAAGTGATATGGTTGTTAATAAAATATAATTAGGGGGTTGCATTTAACAAAGAAAACGAAAAAGTCTGACATTACCTCCAAATGAAGAAATAGCACTCGTAGTAAGGATCATCTGAAAAGTTTTAAAGAGTGTATCTATGTAGCATCCAAGTGTGAAAAGAGTGGAACTAGATGCGAAAACAAGTGGTCAATAAAACCTGAGACTTTCTTGGAAGGCAATCTAAAGTCTTTTTCATGTATCATATCTTGTGTGTAGAAATTTCGCTCATTCCTTTTTATTTTTTGTCATTTCTTTTACCTCTGACCAGGATTTCTCTTTTTTCTTAAGTATTTCGCTTGTAACGTTTTCCCAGGTTTGCCGTGATCTTCCTCACGCTTTTCGAGCTCCTATTCGTACCTTCCGTATTTGTTTTACCGGTATTGTATTTTGCATTCTGTACACTCAATTGTCTTTTCTCGGAGAACTCCTCCACGGATTCAATTTCTAATTCCTTTCTGATTTCTGAACTTCTCTTTTTGTCCATTATTATGACTTCTCTTTTATTTCATTTTTATTGTCTTTTCGTAAGTTTTTTTCTTTTCGTAAGTGTCCACGTCCACATCCTTAAGTTAAAACTGGTCTATATACTGATTTAAACTCCTATTTTAGTTTTCTCAATACATTTTTCTAATTTATAAAAGATTTGTTAATAGCACAACTTTAACGCCTTTAAATTCTACCAAGGAAACAAACATTAATATAATACAAAAGTTCCAAAACAAAGTTCTTCTGAATATCGTTAGCGCTCTGTGGTACGCCAGAAACACCGACTTACACAGGGACCTTCAAATAGAACCCGTAATCAACATAATTAGGAAATTTGCCACAAACCATGAGGGGAGACTCCATCATCACTCCAACATTGAAGCCATTCAGCTACTGGACAACAGCAGTATTATGCGCAGGCTCAAACGCAAAAAACCGTCGGACCTAGTGCAGTAAGAGTGCGTGAAACAAAGTCAATTACAAAGCAATTCAAAGCAAAATTCTTGGATCCGATGGAAGAAAAGAACAAAACTCTTTATCTTTAGTTAGAATTAAGTAGCTAATTAGTGTACTAGGTGCTACATTGCTAAGGCTTGCCTTAACAATAATAAAAAAAAGCCTTTAAATTCTGCTGTTAATTTCGCTTTCTTGTTTTCCGTCGCTTACTACCTCTACTTCCAATTATTGATTCTACTTGTTCTATGTTTGTGCCTTGTATCGTAATGTCTATTACTGTCTGGTCTCCTATTATTATTACTCTTGTTTTGTCTGTGTTTGTCTTCATTCCGTATTCTTTTAGAGTTCTATTTCATATATTTAGGCTTTCTTGTAATTCTTTTTCACCTCCCGCTATTATCACGACATTGTTTGCAAAAGCTCTTTCTGATATTTCCATTTTCTTTATGTTCCTGTGCCCAATTAATAATTTCTTAGTCATTTGTGTGCACTATTTTAGAATTTCGTCCAAGTATATTGTAAAGAAGGTTGGTCTCAGCCCTATCTCCTTGTCTTAGTCCTACCTTTCTCTTAAAAGGTTTAGTATGTTGGTTACTTTATATCACCATATTTATGTTTGTTTTATATATTTCTTTTATTATCCTGATTAATTTACTACCAATTACACGTTTTCTTAGGATCGCCTTCTTGATGGCAATGAATCCTAAATGTACCTTTCTTCTGTAATATTGTTTATTCAATTATTTGTTAAAGTAGGAAAATGTGGTCTTGGAGGCTTTGCCCTTTCTTAACCAGCTCTGGGACTCTTCTTATATTGATTCTATGATTTTTCTTATTCTCTTATCAAAAAATTTGCTTCAATATTTTCATTTTTGTCCTTAGAAGCGTTATTTCTCTACAATTTTGGCACTCTTTTCTGTCACTCTTTTTATTTATTGGTACTATTAGCTTTTTGCCAATCCAGCGGTATTTATTGTTCTTACCAAACTATTTTTTATATATTTCTAGAAGCAGTTCCGTTCCTTTCTGTTCCATTCTCTTAATTATTTCTGCTGTGATTTTGTCCAAACCGGGTGCTTTTCAATTTTTTATGTTTTTTATTAACTCTTGTAATTCTTCTATTGTTATTTCTTCTTCGATTTGTATTGGTTCCTTATCCGTTATTTTTCTGCCGGTTTTCAAGGGCTCCTCGAAGTAGTTCGTCCACCTTCTTATTATTGTCTTTGCTTCAGTCCATTATTCTTTTTCTTTGTTTTTTATTTGTCTTAAATTAAGTATCTTTTTTTGCAGGATTTTAATACTTTTATTTATAAAGAATTTTTGATATCCTTTGCTGTGTTTTTATCAGAACTTCTTCAATGCTTTTTTCTTTGCCTCTGTTATTAGCTTCTATACCTTTTTTCTCTTTTCTTTGTATGTCTTTTATAATGGTAAGTTGAAAAAAAAATTGCATATTTGTATTTGTTGCATTTTGTCGCGGAGAATGCTACGCGTACCATGGACAGAAAACCGTACATATCTATTATAAACAAAGGTAAACCTAAACATCGGCTTTCCACCTTTACATGCACCATAATCCTAAATTCGTCGGCCATATCGCCATTACAATATCAAGAGATGCAAGAAAGGGCTTGCGGAAATCGATGCCGTGGACGCTCGTTTAATATAATCACCAAATAACGGACTGGGCAAAACCTTATAAAATCAACAAGAGAAGTCTGCAACCGTCGAAAATGTAGGAAAGCAATCTTCCGTGTACAGACATATCTCTGCAACTCAGATGAGAATACCCGAGAGATATCAACGATCACCACACGTCGCTCCCTACATTGCACCAAGAAAAATAAAGTGATTACCAGATCAAAAATTCAAACGACTAAAAACCATGCAAGACGGCTATGAAAGTGGTAGGAACTCCAACCGCAAATTTACTTTTGCCTTTTTTGAAATACCCTAGTTTTTAGTAGTTTTGCAAGCAATTGATCTTGTTTTACTTCCAGTTTATCCAAGACATAATTAAAAGCAATTTTTTAGTTGCGTAAATTTGAGCCTTTATGACAAACACATATCTTCCTTTCCTTTTCTATATTTCTTCTACAGAAACCTTTGTTAAAGTCAGCATTTGTAGAGTCTTCTGCTTCTATCATCAAGACTTTTTATTTAGTTAGTTTTTTCTTCTTCATTTTCTGAATTTATGTCATTGTACGTCAGGTTTTGTAAAGTTTTGTAAAAACTTTTTACCATTATGTTGTTTCATTTTCTCGTCTTTGGTCTAACCAAACATTCGTCTATGTTGCCATCTTTAAACATCACAATGTCCACTTTTTGATTGCAAATTTTGGAGTTTAATTTAGGCCTATTATCAGATTATGTTCACTTCTGTGGATGGAAACGCCCTATCAGCTTTGACAGAGTTGCGGGAGCTATACTGAAAAGTGATTATATCTTTTTGGTTACAAACTATGCATTCTGGAGAGTGCAGAATTGTGATGAAGAGTCGAGGAAGGTGTTACCGTCGAGTGAAGAATACTACTTCACTCGACGCTTAAATACAGAATAGCATTATGTCAGTTTTACCTTAAAATCAACGATTTTTTTTTCGTTTTTCAATTTAAATAAAATCCATCAAATTTAATTTTGCAAATTAAGCAATAAATTTTAAATAAATTTTTACGATACAGTTAATTTTTATTTACTATGTTAGTTAAAATAATTTCTCGTGAGTTTCACATAATAATTTTTTACAAATAAAATTTCGCGTGATATAAGTGTATTTTAAGTAATAAAAGTATGTGATTAGTGGACATGACTTGAGATGTTAAACTTTTTATACGTTCGTTGTTCTATTAGAAGTTTACTTCTTAATTATACAAAATAATTAATATTGTTTTGATGATTAAACTTGTTGATATTTAAATCTTTACCTAGGGATATTTAAATTTAATGTGAATTTAATGATATTATACTGAAAGCAGTTACTAAAAGCGTATCCTAAATAAATATAAACAGAATCGTGACTGGGAGTGTTATTTCTGTAATTTACGTTAAAAAAAGTTACAATTATTTAATTATTATTAGAATTTTGTTGAAAACCTTAAAATGTAATTTGAATAAATTTCCATTTATTTACTTTTTATTTAAAAACTTTTAATGTCTTTGCGAATTCGCCTAATTGGTTAACCTGCACACCACTGCTGATGGTAAAGTTTAAGTTCAAATTAAAAGCAATATTTTTTATTTTATTTATTTATTTATAATATTAGCAATCAGTTTTTGGAACAATCAGCAAAGAGTTTGGTAATAATACTAGCGTAACTTACAGCATGCTGCTATTGCCACATCTGTTTATTAAAGTCCGCTTCAGTCTGCTGTTGCTGCTCTGCTCATTACTGAGTTTACTTGTTTGTTTGGGTGATTTTGTATGCGAGCCTTCTAGGTGATCTTCTTTTTGATTACCTTCCTAATTATTAGTATCCTAAGGTCTCGGTGTGTTTTCGATTAAAATCTTTGCATTATATAAATATTTAGTTGACAAAAAATTCCAATAGTTCTTAGCCTTATATAGTAATAGTTTATTGCTGGTTGACAATTGGGATGATCAGTGCAACAGACAGTAAAGTTTTTGAAGTTGTAGTCCTAGGTTTTTTAAATAAATGGTTCTTTCAGGTGAGTCGATGATCCAAATAGATGCCTAGATATTTGGCCTTTTCAGCCTGTGGTAATTGGATCCCATTTAGTAAAAGTTACTTGGATGGATTTGATTTTATGTATGTTTATGCGCCTATTTCTTAGCCACTACAAATTATTGACTAGCTTTTCTGGAGCTGGGTTGTTTTCTAGAGCTAGAACTGATGAGTCATCTACAAAGGCGCCAATGGCTACCTTGTTCGTATGAATTGGGTAGTGTGATGATTTTTCGCCATAAGAAACTTCATAGTAAAACAGCGGAAGGTTGCTCAGATTTGATTTGATGAAGATTTAGTAATTGACTGGTAAGTTTTTCCATATTTTATAAAGGAGTACATCATGTCATGTCTGGTCAAAAGCTTGAGATATATCTAAAAAAGATGTGGTGCAGTATACTGAGTTGAGTTTGTAGACTTGCTTAATTGTACCGTACTTATGCCTAATCCAAATTGGTAATTCAGTATAAGTTATCCCTCTTCAATTATAGGATCTATTCTAGTAATTAACATAATTTTTATGACTTTAGAGGTACTTGACAATAAACATATTGGACGAGATAATTTTATGTCCTCCGCACATTTCCAGGTTTTGGAATCATAACTATTTGTCCCACTTCCCATTGCGGTGGTGTGAAGCTTCTGCGTAAGATGGCATTGTAAAGATGTGTTAGACAGATTATACCTTTATCTAATAGTTCACTCAGCACCCTGAAGATTTATAAATCATAACCAAGGGCTTAATGGTGATTTATTTTTACAATGACAGTGATAACTTCTTTTTGTGACACTTGGGACAATGACATGTCAAGTTGGTCGAGTCGGTTCCACTCCACTAACTTTGGTCGATCCGTTACCACGATTATGTAAAACTACTAATTCAAGGTTTTAAGCAAAGGATTAAACCTTATTAGAATCATTTTTCGTCCAAGTTTGATACTGCCTGCGTATTGTCGAGAGATAAAATGTTGGAGTTTTCTAGATGCATTTTAAAGTAAATAATCCATACCAGCAAATAGATAATTCTGATACTTTTATTTAGAGTAAGCAAGCGCTTGAGGTTAGCTGTAAGAAAGTTTAGTGGGGTTTTGTTTCGTTTAGTGAGATATTTTTCTAGCTTGGCGTTTATCGATATATAGATAGTTTTCCAAAAGTTTGGGTGTGTGGCCTTTTAAGCTCAGTTTTGCACATACTTATTAAAGCCAGAATTTAAGATATCGGTATTACTTCGTAACGGTGGGTTTGTATTGATAGAAAAAGCTACCAGTTGTTTATAGAGATTCCAATTTATTTTGTAATTGCAGAGTCGACACGATTAACATAACTGGTGAGTAATCTAAAGATAGGTCAGCATTCGATTTACACTGGATGTACAAAAAGTTGTCCAAAAGATCTTTTCTTCATGTTCGTGGGCCAGTAAGTCGACTCACCTGTGAAGCTGAAGGTGGAATTTGTCGATGACCAGCATTAATTGTTTCCCTTTAAAATAAATGATCCGGGAGCCCTAAAACTAGTATTTGGCATTATAGTTCCTTCTTGCTATGAAATTGTGGCCAAGGCTAAAAATAGCTTGGAAGTAAAAAATCTTTATTTTAGGTATGTCAAATATCAAATAATTTACTTATTGTTATTCTTTTACCAGATTGTAAATAAACTAGGAAGATATAAAAAAAAGGTATGTGCGGGGGCTATATGCAGCTGATATTGTTAGTAGTCCGGTCTAGTCTTTCATTATCAGTTGTTGCATCATGTGTTTTGACTTAAACCTAAGTTAACCTATATTATTAATTTTTTTAAATTGTGAATATGTGATGTTTAGTAACATTTGTGAGTATGTGTGCATTTCTTGATTGGTTGCTGCTTTGAGTTTTTAAGAAGCCGCTTCTGTTGTTAAGTGCCTTCTGGGGTGGTTAGCAGATACCGAGACGTTAGGATTTTGAAGATCTTTGTAGAATTTGCATCTTTTTCACTAAACCTGGTTTTCTTTAAACAGTCTGTTGGTTTTTGGCGCACTTAATGCACATTTGGGAGATTTCTATTTTGGGACATAGTGGTCTTAATACTATACGTCAATTAAGAACGCTATTGACATCATAGATTTGTTTATTGTTTTCGCTTTGTTTAAATTTAATTATAAAGATTGGAAGGGCTTTCTTCGTTTCCGTTTCCTTAACGTTCCAAATACCTGAGGTATGGCCTAAATCATTAATTGTGAATTCGCTATCTTTAGTGGATATGAAGCGATGCATGTGTTTTAGGACTATTTTGAATCTTCTGTTCCCTTATCTTGTTTAAAGGTGAATAATTCGGTATTCTCTTTCCCTACCCACTAGTTTTTTACAATATTACTATATGTCTCTGGTGATTTTAATTGTATTTTTACTTGATTGTTACTAAAAACTTTTATTTTATAGCTTTCAGTTACATTGTCATCAAGTAATCTTTTAAAAGGCAGAATATTACCGATTTTGTACAGAAAAATTGGCGGTAGTTTGAATTGCATCCTTGGATTACTGTCTGACTAAAGACTGCATAACAGTTTAAAGTAATTAGAAGTTGACTGGATAGCCAGTAGCTCTTAAGTTTCTTTTGTGTTAGTCGGCCCTGTGGTGGATTTAGGTAATTTTCTTTTTATGTGCTTTCTACCGATGGTTATGGAATTTATTTTTGGTTGGTGGAGTTTTGTGTACTGTTAGTTGTATTGTTGGTGGTATTATTGATATTTGATCCCTTAAAGAGGACTTCCGTCTGAGGAGGACGGTAGGTGGTCTGTTTTGTAATAAACCATTGTAAAGTATTTGGCTGCAAGATATGCTGTTGTTGATATTTTTCTCTTTCTAGAAATTGTAGGGGCGTCTACTGCGGCAGAGAGGGATTTAGAGGCTGTTCCGCTATCCTCCTGGAGTATTTATTTGTATAAAACCTAAATATTTCTCTATTTTCCCGACAAGGTTGCTGATTCCCAACCAAGCGCATCCCCAGGTGGATGATAGAGGAGAATTCGAAGAGACTCCGAACACCTTAAATTAATGTAGTTTCATTCTTGCAACAAAAATCAGCCGTTAAAAAGTGAGATTAGCAACCTACTTAAAGAAGTAAATCCTCGTAACTTCCCAAAGCCTCGGATCCGGCACTGACTGTACGGAAAACAAACCTCGCAAGGCAACGAAAATACAATAGAGACGAATGACAACATGAGATATAAACTCGTAGACGAGCAAACAATTTGAGGTTATCAAAGGAGTAGATACATAAAGATATGTGTGCTTATAGAGACGAAAACAAAAATCTTTGGTAACTATGCTATCAACAAATTTGTTTATTATTACAGTGAAGAAGAAACATCAAGCAGAACGTAGGCAGGTGTAGGATTGCTAATCGACAGATGATTCATACACTAAGTAAGAAATGTCCAACATGTTAATATATAAAAATGAAACCATGAGTAAAATCAAAATACATTATCTCATGTAGGAAGACCAGTTGAGGAATATGAGAAATACCAATCTACCAATTTGCACATACCCTTGGAAAACAACAGGGACAAGATGGAACATAGAACCCCTTAATCAAAAAAGCACTTAAAGACTATATATGAATTAGAACTAAAGATACAATGGAGGGCGTAAATAAGAATATCGTTACAAACAAAATTTCAGCCGCCTCAGAAGTAATTGGTACTTAAACAATCAATTGAAGATTAAGGCAAAACATCAAGCCCCGGTCCGCACCAATTGTCAAAGAAATTACATCTAAGAAACGTAAAGCTCACCTGAAACCCACAACCTAACTACAAGGTATCAACCATTAGCATTAACATTAGCATAATAACGCATAGACTAGGCAAAATGAATAACAGGAAATTTACTAAGCCCGATCTTATTAACACGGAGCCATTAAAGTATGGAGGCAACCACCTGATCCAAGAAGTATCTAAGCTATTTAACAAGTGTATAGTAAAAGATAAAATTCCGTCCGAATAAAACAAAACCTGGCTGATTCTTATCTTAATAAGGGAAGCAAAACGGATCCAAGCAATTTTTTTTGTGGTTTCCCTTCCATAGAAAATTGGAAGTCATCAATATTACCTTTACTTTATCAATTGCCTTCCTAAGATGATCAACAGATGTGCAGCCAAACCAATCTCTCAGGTTACGGAGTCAAAAAATTTTTCTTCCTTCAACCGATATTTTTCGCTTGATTTCTCCTTGAATAATCAATTTCAGCATGCCGTACTTTTCCCCCTTAGAATGTGTGTTAGATATTTTAGCTTCCTAAGTTTTATGGTTAACTATTTTCTTGTCCTTGGTTATTCGTCCCAGCCCTTATTTGTTAGAGTCAACCCAAGGTATTCGCAGTATTCGTAGATAGCACCACATTTCAAGTGCTTCAAACGCGTTAATATCAGCAGCCTTTAATGCCCATGCCTTCATTCCACAGGATATTTGACAATGTGTATTGGTGAGGGTATGTTTTGGCTTTTTCTTGTTGCCATGACTTTGGTCTTCTTTAAGTTTATTTTTATGCCGTTTTTGTTGCCGCCTACTTGTTCATCTAGATCTAGTACTAGATCGACACTAACCGCTAATATAACTGCTTCGTCCGCGTAGCGCAAGTTGTTAATTGTCTCATCATTTATGACGATACCCCCGAATTTCTCTAACAGTGACAGCCTTCACTGTATATATTGAATACATGGACGACAACACACAACTTTGTCAGACACATTTTATCTCGCGCAGTTTGATGCTAATAGAGATTTCATATAATTCTTATGTTTTTGCTATCTTTACTTTTACACTTTAGTATCTCTATGAGTTTGGGGTATTAGAGTCTATCAAATGCCTTTTTAAAATTTATAAAGCAGATGTACAGTTCGTGATTCATATCTAGACATCTTTGTCTGAGACCGTTCAGTCCAAAGAGCGCTTTTCTGGTGCCTAAGCTCTTCGTAAAACCGTTTGTGCATCACTAATGTATCTTTCTAATTCACTGTATATGCGATTGTGTATTATCTTTAAGAACACCTTCAAGGTATGACTTATAAGGTCAATGATCCTATGGTCTTAACAGTCCCTTGCTTTGTTGGTTTTTGGCAGTGTGACAAATATTGAGGCCAGTCTTGCTGTCTTTTCGGAATTAAAGTTTTGAATTGCATACTCTAGTTCCTCTCCGGTCTATTCCGTTTTTGTATTCGATGGTTTTGCTCGACTGTAAATGTACAATTCTTGTATATATTTATTCCATTTCGTGATGGATAATCAGGGTATAACCCTGATAAATAACAGCAAAACTGTATACTGGCGTAATCCTTGACCTGATAAAACAATATTAACACACCGCCAAGAACAATTAGGCTTTCCGAAAGGCCAGCTACAGATGCCATTTTCATCATGCGGCAAATATTATAAAAAGTTGTTGAATAACACAAACCCATATCAAACCCGTACTTAAAGGATTTGAATCAAATTAGCAAATGTATTTATATCCTTACCAAACACTGATCCAAAAGTTTAGCTGGTATGATTCGAACGCCAAATTACCGACTAAAAACATAAATCAATTCTGAACATGATAATTCGAAAATTATTGCCATCTCCTAAGGGATTAGACAAGGTGACGCACAAAGCCCGTACTTATTGTGTGTAGTGATGGACGAATTAATAACAGCGTAGCGGAACTTTGAATATGACATGGAGGCAGCGAAAATCAGAATTGTTTGCTTCGACAAAGAATGATCTACAACGATCGATCCATGTACACCTTGTTATTGTCAGCACAAAACAACGGCTTGCAAATAAAAAATAAAAAAAACAAAATGTGCAGTACAAACAATAAGGCGATGCAAATTAGTAGTCAACAATAAGTGTGTTGAGTAGGAAAACCAATTGAAATAACTCGGTGTCATTCTTTTGACGAATAACAATCTCATACAGGATCAAGAACAAAAAGTTCGCCAAAGTGCAGCAGCAATGAACTCATTCGTATTCTATAACAATTATATGATTGTCAGAGCATAAGTAAGGGTTTACAAAACCTACTTAAGACCAGTCCTGATATACGTTATGGAATGCAGGTCTTATACAACAAAAACTTCGACAACTAATGCTGCAGAGTTTTTGGTTCTAAAAAGAATTTTGAAAAACATTAGAACATATCTATATATATATATATATATATATATATTGGGATTAATCGTGTACATAATGAATTTAAATATTTTTGTACAATAATTAGACAGCTGGTTGCTGCATTCCCATTCCCAATCTCTGCCTCCA
>JARJDX010075875.1:0-15129 GCA_030264735.1 Gymnusa sp. GC000175
AAAAAGATTGAACAAAATTAAATAACGTGCAATTTTAGTGCTCAACCAAACAGGTTTTTTGATACTACTGAACGTATTGTCAATTAGTGTTTTAAGCTTGATTTAAATTAAGTTGGTACTAACAACTATGTATGCAACCCATGCTATGCTCACTCCCCTCCATGTTGCTAAAACCGTAAGCCTACTTATACTGTCAACCGCAATTGGCGTTAGTTGTCATGATTTGGTTTGTCGCTAGTCTACATGTGATGTCATCACATCAACAAGATTCAGCTGATTCGGCCATTTGTAATTCTGCATGTTACTGGTTACACTTTCAGCCACTTTAAGCTAATCACAACGATAATACAGTGCTTGCTCTTGCCTAAAAACTTTTCTTTAAGTGTTGTTTGAAGTGAATCTTTGGAACATATTAGCTACTCAAAAATATATCTTTAAAAAATAGGGTAAGTAACAATTTCTACATTTCAGTCATTTATTTGTTCATATAAGAGCCTTTTGATCAATAATTTATTTTCAAATCATTCACCTGGTGCCAACTGCTAGAAAGATGTTTCAGAAGGTGGTTTAAATTCTTTGAGGCAGTTTGTTCTCGGAGATGCAGAAACATCTTCTGATTCATCTGTTTCAATAAGTAACTTGNGAGCGTGTGCACAAACGCCTTTCCTTGATAATTGATAAATATGTTAAAAATCCATTGATTTGTGATAAACATAATTGCTTTGTTCAAGGAAAAGTTTATAAGGTTCTACATTTTTATGTGGACGAAGAAAGTCAATAGGATTTTAAGAAGACTTGACCGAAGAAATATCAACGATAGAATCAAGGTAGAGGCCCTGAACTACCACGATAAGTTCAGGAAGCACAAGGAGATCAAAAGGTTTACAATAGGTAAAGTATATCAATCTATCACCAATATTTTATTAATTATATTTCTCTATTATAGGTTTCTAATGTAATACTGTTACTTGTAGTAACTGGAGGCCTACCTCTCTGTGCTACACTATCTATAAAATCTTACCGTCGTGTCTTGCTCACAGAATCACCAGGTGGTGCGGGGAGAACGGCATCCTCTCCCCAAGCCAGAAGGGCTTTGGAAAGGGAGAGGGATGCTACGAACACGACTTTCTCCTCCAAACGGCCATCGAGCAAGCACGACGAAAAGAGAAACGTGCAATAATCTCCTGGCTAGGCCTGGCAAATGCATTCCCATCGGTGCCCCACCAGCACATTTTCGACATGCGACATGGCGAAGGTGGGGCTCGATGACGGGATTGTCAGACTAGTCCAGGAGATATACAAAAAAAAGTAGCCACCATCAAAACAAAGCACGGCCCCCATTCCTGTAGAAGCTAGAGTACGTCAGGGCTGCCCTTTAAGCCCCATCATTTTCAACATTGCCATAAAGCCGGTAAAAAGGGCAGCCACGGACATCATGCGGGGGGTGAAGATGGGGCAAGTAAGTGTGAAGACCCTCGTCTACGCCGATGAGATTGCGCTAGTGGCGTTGGACGCGGAGGACATGGAAGCGGCCCTAGAGACCGCCAGGCAGTGTGGTCTGCAATTCAAACCATCAAAATGCGCCACACTGGACCTGGACGGAAAACGTAGAGCAGCTTACCCCACGGCATTCCAGATACAAGGGGGCCGCATGGAAACCCTCCGCGACGGAGACGCTTACCACCACCTGGGCATCCCAACAGGATACCATGTAAACCTAACACCAGAAGCAACCATAGAGAGGATGACCCAGCAGGTAGTTAAAATCAACGATTCGCCACTAGCACCATGGCAGAAGATCGACGCGGTTAACGTGGTCATCGTGCCGCAGCTCTTCTTTATACTTAGAGAAAGCCACGTCCAAAAGAAGTACCTGAAGCCCCTAGACAAACTGATAAAGAGGACGGTCAAAGACTGGATGAAGCTGCCCTAGCGGGCATCCGCTGAGGTGTTCTTCATCCCTACCCAACACGGGGGCGCAGATCTGCTTCCGCCGGCCGACCTCACCGACATCGCAACGATTTTCCAGACCTTCAGGTTGCTAACAACAGCTGACAATATAACAGCTACCATAGCAGGTCAGCAGTTCGAGAACGTGGTCAAGAAGCAGATCGGCCGCGCGCCTCCTCCTGAAGATTTGGCCCACAACTTAGGTGGGTCACTCAAGGGTGGAAGGGTACGGCAGGGAGAGCACGGACATCGCGTCCCTGTGGACGAGGGCGCGGAACGCCACGAGAAGGATGAAGGCGAAGAGCAGAATTTGCTGGTTCCGGGCGGCCACCCACGAAGAACTGACCGTAGTGCTGGGCGAGGACAATAAAATCGTCAAAATACCTCCCTCCGCGAGAAAACAACTGGAGAGTAGTGTCCGCCAGCTCTACATGGCCGTCCTCAAGGCAAAACCGGACCAGGGGAAAGTATTTAAAGCTCAGCTCCCTCTGGTCCAGCAGCAACCACTTCCTTCGGAATGGTTTTGCAACGAGGTTCTGCGACTGGAGTTTTATCCATCGCGCCAGGCTGGACTGTGTGCCACTTAACGGCACCAGAAGGTTTGGCGCGGGGGATAAAAGATGTCGGCGGTGCGGCGCACCGAATAAAACCCTCCCGAACGTTCCAAACCACTGCGGGAGACATTCGAGGGGTGGTGGGACCATCAGGGTCAACAAAAGAGCAAAAGAGGCGGAGGGGGGCTGCGTCCCGACATCGTCTTAAAGAATGACGAAAAAATGTCGGCGGTGATCGTGGACGTAGCCATTGGAGGAAGGCGGAGGAAGGTGAAAAAATACAGCAACATCGCCACCGAACTTCGCTCCAGCGGATATGACACGAAGCTCTTCGCCTTCCAGATCTGGTTTCTGGGATCCTGGGACCCCGCGAACGAAGAGGTGCTGCGTGCCCTCAACATCTCCAAGAGGTACGCAGCACTCATGAGGAAGCTGATGACGTTGGACACCATCAAGTGGAGCCGGCCCCAGGATCACCATAGAAAAAGTGGCGTTTGTGCGTGTTTGTGTAAGTGTGTGCGCGTCAATTAGTGTATGTGTACGTCCACCGACCTACTTTATTATTATTATTAGTCGTTTTGTAATCAATTTAATGCATGACCAAATGTAAAGTAGTTTACATCCTTCTACTAATAAAGAAAGGATGAAAATGTAATTCCTGACCATTTTTGTAAAGTTTATAATATTTTCTGAATAAAATTTTTAAATCTTTTGTACCTTCCTAATTTACTTTTGCATTTTTGTGTCTTAGAAGGGGTTTGTTTTAAAAATTTGTTTTCCCTTAAAAAACCAAATGAGGTGCGATTAAGGGCTCAGTTCGCGACTAGCAGCCACGTTTCAACAGGAAGTTCTTAACTATTTATGGTTCCCAAAAAATCATCTGCTTCTATTGTCACTCTGTTAGAAATTGGTTTGACATATATTTGTAATTATATTTTGTTGAATATTAAGATTAATTTTTATTTCTTTTTTCGACTGGGACAGAGCAATATCTCGGGAATGCGAAAAGATATCGAAATTTTGAAAACGTCATACTAACTCATACATTGTGGCGCACATTTATTGAGAAAAAATTTTAAGTTTTGATCCTCTATCTTCAGGTTAAGCCATTCAACCACATTCTTTTAAATGGAATAGTATATTTTTTTATCATATTTCGATTCCTTGGATTTTTTGAAGTCTATAAGTACAAGTAAGCAATACTACGCGCGCCATTGTTCAAAAACTTCCCACCATCTGTGATCTGTGGCGTAGATTCTTATGTTTCATTAATATTGCGGAATTGACTGTGTTATTATTGTTTTGTATTAAATAACAACTTTAAAGTTAAGAAAGTGCTGCTTAAGATTTATTATTTGCAAGTATGTTTTTAGTTTTGTATATATATTATTATTTTGGGATAATTGCAAAAAAAATGGAGGTGTGGTCATCACACGACTTTCATTTACTAATTTAAGATGCTTTTTGGGTTATCCATCATGTTTATAGATGTTAAAATGTATGTTGGCAATAATAATTCAATTATTGACGTCTATCACTTTTGACGGGTAGTAGTTGACATTACGTCTCTGCAACTTGATATGAACATGAATAATTACACTGATAATGTTGCATAGCAACAGAAAACAATGAGTTCTTAAAATGTTAAATTTTGAAAAAATGGTAACAACAAAATTTGTGTAAAATTTATTTTTACACACTTTTGTACTCTTATGTTTTTTTCATAAACTCAATAGATTTCGAAATATTTGCAAAAAACCTAAAAACCTCAGCAATAAACTACCACTTCCTATTTTTGGATTTTAGCCAAAAGTCACTGGGACCTCCCAATTTTTGTTAAAAGCCTAAATATGAATTTTCAGGACGATCAGTTTAGCCGTCTGGGCTGTAGACAGGACACAGACAGACACACAGACAGACAGACAGACAGAAAGACAGACAGACAGGCACCACTTCGAAATCAACTTTTTCTGAATGAGGGAGGACGAAAACGGATATTTCCGCAAAAATCTCGATTTTGAAAATTGTCGTGATTACTATACTTTAATTTACTTTGTAAATAAAAGTAATTATTGTCTGATTTTAAATCACGTTGCAGGGGCTTGTAGCCAATTGTTTTGGCTATAAAATATTTTTTATAGACTCGGCGTTTTTAAAACGGTACAAATCAAGAGTTTTACAAATTTTTTAAATTTAAATACGAATTTCTCGATAGGCAAAAATGGACTGCGGCACCTTAATCAGCATGCGTTTCGTTATAAAAGATGTGAAAATGAGCGATTTGAAAATTTAAAAAGTTTGTATTTTGGCCCAATGTAAGAAAGTTTTTTTTGCATGTATCTTTAAAACAAGTTTACCAATTTTATATCATGATGCAAAAGGTTATAGAGTGTTTTGAGTACAAAATGCATTTTTCAGATTAATTTTTTGATCTTTATTAAGCTCTAATTCGACTGTTTTTAAAATGATACAAATTATAGGTTTTACAAATTTTTAGATCAATAGTATATTGAACTCTGTGATTTAGTGGTGGAACACTTTTAGATCGAAATATTCCTGGTTTTAATAATTTATCATTGGGATAAAAATTAATGACCACCAGAAAGTCTGTGGCGACCTTCTAGTCTAGAGCAACCAGCTCTCACTTACACAATTACACACAATTACACGAAAGAAGGTCCTCGCAAATTCGATTAAAATCCTAACAAATACAAATAGTACTACTGAAATAATTTATTAAAAAAGAAGAATCCAATAATTACTTTTAATTTAGATCTGTAACTGCTCAAGGCCCTTCATAATTGTGCAACAATTCCACTTGTAAAAAGCTTTCACATAACGCAGGTGCATAAAGTTTAAAATTTATGTATTTGCAAAGATTTATTTTGCGCAATACTTCTTAGGGACTGTTAATTATATTAATATTACAAACAAGATTGTGTTAAGTGTGATTTTATATACCACTTGTAAAACCAGAATTTTATCTAAAAACATGAAATATTACTGAAGCAACCATAATTAAAATAAAAAATAAGAAATTATTAAGTGGGTGGTTGTTGTAGGCACCTACGCATCCAATCGACAGTAGCTCATTTACTTGAAAGACACAAACAAAACATAAGGAACCACAAACAAGGTCTATCGAGGCATTAACTGTGTATGATTCAGAATATTCATGCGAAATTTGTGTTGGAGGAATATTGTCACCCAATTCTTTAAAATTTATAAACATTACCATATATAATATGTTGATTTAAAATTGTATTGGCAGAAATAACAAAGAACGGGGCAGTTAGTATGGTGTGGAAATGTACAGAGAATATCATGATTTGTAACCCAACGAAGAAATAAAAGCGGAAAAAACTGAGCTAAAGCTGCATTGGCCGTGACATTTTCGTTGTAGCAACAACAAAGAATTTAACGTGAAAAATGGTGTTATTAAAAAAAACCAATACACGCATATTGACTTATAATAATTGAGCCTAGAAGCTACAGATAACCTAAATTACTTACGAATGAACGAATCAGTTTACCTTAAATTGCTTAAATTGGTGTCTCCGTTAATTCAGAAGAAATACGAAGAGAAGGTTGACATTTGTAATACGATGGAATAACGAAATACGCTACACAACCTTTTTGTGTCGTAACCACTTGACGACTGAAATCCTGAAACCTTAGCAGACGAGAGCCACGTTGTTCTGGTCTGTTCTCTGGTACAGGTAAAAAGAATTATTTTCGATTCTTTCTTGGTTGCCTTTACAGTTTAGAATACCTACACAGGTATACTTATAGTTTTAGCAATACACGCTTCGGATTATCTGTGCAGATAAACCTCTCCGGTACACCGCAGCGCCTTAAGTTGGCGAGAAAAAGTTGATAGGAAGATTTGGGAAGAAGCATTGGAAAACGTCAATGGTTAGACCAGAATTTATTTATTTGTTTATTGACCAAATCAAAATTAAATTTTGAATACATTTTCTGAAACCTGCAGGGGTAATCTGTGCGCAAGTTTGGTTTAAAAATAAAAATAGAATAATATTTATAAACGGGTAAAAGGCCATGAAAAACATTAATTATACATCGATATATGAATAAAGATATATAATATACAATATAGAAATAGAGATTGGTGACCGAAAGATGGTGACGTTATAAATCGACAACATGTCAACACATATTCGAAGAAATGGATGGAGAAAATAGTATTTTGGCTGGAGCATGTTAAAAACTCAGGACCGGCGATAACTATTAAATTAGTAATGAAATCAAAACAGTAAGGAAGGAAAAGGTAAGGATGGCTCACAATGATGTCGATTGGCGAAGTAGAGAAAGAGCTGGGGATAACTATACAATTAGTAATGGAATCAAGTCAGGGAGAAAGGAATAGGTAAAGATGACTTAGAGTAAGCTAGATTAGGGAAGAAATGCCGGAGAAATCAAAAATTATAAAAAATCTACAAGAGGTAAAAAGAAATTGAGAGAAGTGGTAGAAATGGTCAGGAAACTAATTAAATAAGTAAAATGGAAGAACACTAACTTACAAATGAAATCGTAAAGGCTTTAAAGATGATATAATATGTAAGTGGAAGAGAATCACAGAAAAAACTCTACATCTTACCATAACAAACAAGTTTTATGTTTAAATAACGTAATACATATAACTTTACGGTTTGTTTTTAACTTTCTTCCGTATTATTGAATCATATCTACTCGTTTCTTTAACTCATTTCATTTTTAATTTCTTTGACATAAATATGAGCAACTGAGCAATTTGTGTTCGAGTTTAAAAACGTTTTAAATGCAATATAATTGATTTTGCTTTCATTTAACTAATACACTATTGTCTGCAATATTAATAATTTAATTAGAAGGTTACATTTAATTACTTTTTAAAATAATTATCATAATAACTTATATTTTGAGCTAGATAAATGTTTATCTAAATAAATTGGGACAAATTAAAAAATCTGTTGTGGTCAACGCCTGACTTTATTATACAAGCAAATTTTACTATCCTCTTTCCATAAATGATAAAATATTGCAACCTGGACCAAATTCAGGAAAACCTAAAATCTAAGTTTTGTAGTACAAATAAAAAATATGAAATTTTGTGTGTTGTAGAAATCTTGCCACAAAAAAGTGATATATACAGGGGATAACTAGTATGCTCGCGTCCTCTGGAAACGTCTGACAGACAAGCAATTCTTCCATTACCGGATCACAATGGTAAATCCAACTTCCAAAGACTTTTCTCAGTACCAACATCGACAATGGCATCCCTAAACGTAGAAGGTATCCTGAATTCTGTCAAACCAAGAAATGCAATATCTTGCGCGTTCAAGAAACCCATGCGGGTGGAGAACAAGCACGACCAAAACTCACAAGAATGCGTCTAGTTGTAGACATATCGCACAAGAAGCATGAAAGCGCAATCTATGTTAAACCCGACAAAGAAATAACATCGGTAGTCGCAACAAAAGACAACTGTATTAAAATACTAAGACCCGTTTGCACCGACCACACTTAACTTTAAGGATCCTTAACTATTTAAGTGAGGTATATTTCATTGCACCGTCCAGACTTAAGCGAAACTTAAGTGTTACTGCACACCATAAAGTATATAGAAAGTCGCGCACTGCGACGGCTTATGCGCATCACACTTAAGCTATCCTTAACTTTACGGCTCCCTTAACTTAAAGCTCGCTTAAGTGTGGTCGGTGCAATCGGGCCTAAGAGTAAAAATCTGAAACTACACAGTCACATTCACATAAAAGCCACCAGCCGAAACTTTTGCCTTTACACCTCCACTTAACTTACTAGACGACTTTAACAGCTACAGCACTACTTAGGGCTACATTGAAAAGAACACTAATCGCGAAATGGCCGAAAAATGGGCAGATGCACTCACCGAACATATAAAGAGGCTTATGAGGAATAATTATTACTGGCTTTGCCTTGGTGGAGCTGTTAGCTAAATATAATAATGTAAATCATAAGTTACTCATTCAAAAGCTATACGCGCTAACTAATGACTACAATTTAACCTAAATCATCAGCTTCATCATACAGAACTGACGTTTCTATGTCACCCTAAACGAAAGGCAGATGAAGGCCTCAAAAATGTGTTAACCACATTGGCTTCTATGTTGTTCAACGCATACACAAATCAATTTATACCCACACAAAACACTTCCTCTATGAAGACGACCTAGCAATTCGCGATTCAAGCTAAACGATACGCCCTCTGGCGAAGATAAATGTACTTCTCCCGTAGTGGGTACTTTATTTAAATAATAAGTTTTTATATATTTAAACCATATTTACAAATTCACCAAGCATAAAAAAACGCCCAGAAAAGAGCCCAGCCACAGAATACCACACAAAAAAAGCACCAAGATACTATTATTATAATCTATCATAACCTTATTTTACCCATTTAGAGCAATAAAATATGGCGGGAAAAATTAATTTAAATCGCACAGATGTTAAGTTGAAACTTGAAAGGTACTGACCACTTTGGCAAATACTAGGACCAAAACTTCTTGCAAACAAACGCAACAAACCACAAGTCTGTGTGTTTCACTTCCACACAAGACATGCAAACATAAACTACAGGTTACATGGAAAGGTAGCATCTTGCAATACATAGAAAAACCAAAATATCTTGAAATTATCTTAAACAGAGCATTTACATACAAATACGACTGCCAGAAGGCAGAAAGTTACCACCAGAAATAACCTTCTAAAGAAGCTAACCGAAAGAATATCACCATTCCTCAAAATAACTAAAGCAGTGTGCTTTTCAATCGGGGAATATGCCTGCACCGTGAGAAAGAGATTTAACCATTCCAGTTGACAAAGCCTTTAAGGAAAGATGCCGAATAAAGACTGGGAGCTAAACCAATCTCAGCTCTTTATAAACTCTCGGATTTCGCACCGTTCCATACCCGATGTAGAGCCGCGGAGTACACTGAAAAATTCAAGCAGATGCTTGATGACAGACCCACTCTATGGAGTGAATTTACCGCTAGGTTCCAGTCCCGAAAAGGTTTCTTAAAAATTGTCAACGACTATCCAATGGACGACTACCCCCTACGATAAAACAACTGGACACTAGTCAACTAGAACACTTGGAAACCCTCAACCGTATCAGAACCGAGACCGCCCCATGTGAGGATTATTCCCCATAAAATGGGGATAAAATGAACCCAAAGACCAAATATAGCTTCTGTCGATGCGGAAACACCCAAACACCTAATAAAGTGCAGGCTTTGTCCCATTTCTTACACTCCCCCCGTAGACTAAGCAAAATCCTTGATGTCGCTCACTATTGGGTCCAAAAGTTTTAGTTTTTAAGTTTATATTATGCATCTGGACAGGAAAAAGTAAAAACAAGATTATGATTAGAAAGTTTTTAAATTTTGGTCAACACTTGTTCAGGGGACCCTAAAAAGAATATTTCTACTTAAATCTCTTTTTTTTTGAATAATCACAATTTTTGTGATATATTTTTTTTTATTTCTGTAGTTATATTTAAAAGTAAAGTTATAAATTTGGCCACGCAAGTAAACAAAATTTATTTATATTAGCTATAAATGCAAATTCGATCTGGGGTGCATGGAAAAATCCATTCTAATTACTACTATTTAATCCCACACACTAACATAATAATTTTTTTATTACATACACATTTAATTATTCAACTAAATGATTATAATTTATAAATATGCCAACATAAAATAAGCAAAGGAAATTGCACATATAGTTCATCGTCATAATTTTACCACACATATTATTTTGCGTAAAAAGAAAACTTTAAGCACATAAAAGGAAGTCCGTAGATTATCTATTATTTAGAAATCTATTAATAAAAAAAACAGGAAAAGAAATTTAATGTTAACTAGCGTAATCATTGAAATAAAACAAAACAGAATTTTATATTCTGTGTGCAAATTTTGTAGCAAATTGATTATTTGTGTTACATCATGCTGAGAAAAGTGAAATTTTAAATGTAAAAAAATCCTTATAAGGAGATTGATCATGAAATTTTATATCCTTCCAAATTAATTTAAAATTATTTTGCTGTTTGTTTTAATATTTTCCAATTAAATTTCATTTTTATTTCTGATCTTTATAGGTGTTTGTTTCTATAAATTTATATTCTTAATTAAAATTTATTGTACTGTTATTGCAGTTGTTATTTCAAACTTTTAATTGAATTTATCGATGTGTTAAATTGAAATCAACTATGTGAAGAACTTGTCATATAAACTTGCATTATGCAATTCAATTGCAAAGGCGTTTATGGCTTAATTTAAAACAAAAGTGATATGTTCAGAAATTAAGAAAATTTTGACGTTCAACTTACAAACTTGGACAGTTTTAATTTGGTATATAACACTAAAGAGGAATCCTTCATAACGATTTATAAATCTTAACATTAGAAAAATTTCTAAAGTTCTAAACCGCCAGCTGGTGTTCAAATTGGAAGTTTAGCCAAAATATTTTAAACCACAATTATAATAATCTACAAATTAACACGCAGTTCACACCAAGAACTAGAGTAATGCAGAACGAGAGCAGGTCAGAAATATATGGCATGGAAGAGAACTTATCTCAAGATGACTTTCGAAACAAAGACAACAAACGGAGAAGAACCAAAAACCCTAATTGCAGAAATGGAAAAATCTGTCTTGAGGCTGAAAAAATAAATCCTTAAGTATAGACGGCATACCAAGTGTGACCTTATTAATGCAATGGGAAAACATGAAATCAATCTATCGCAAAAGTTATACTAAAGAATATGGAAAGCGAAATGATGGCCGGAAGACTCCATGAAATCCATATTTATACTAATACACAAATGCTCAACAACAAAACCTGAAAAGTATTGCTTAATAGCACTAATCCCCATGCCATTAAAATACTGCAACATATAACTAACTGGAGACTAAAAACCTACCTGGACTGGGATATTCCCCCAGAATAAGCAGGTTTTGTCAAAATTAGAGGCACATGTGAGCAAATACTAAATATACTCCAAATTATTGAAAAAGCAAGAGTGCCTTTTTATATCCACTTTGTAAATAATCGCTAAGCTTTCGACAGTATAAAATGGAATAAACTGTGGGAAATATTCGATGCAATTGGAGTTCTGAGCCGTTTAATCCACTGATAAGGAAAGCAAAATGGTAGTGAAAATAGAAGTATCACAGCCATGTAATATTAGAAAAGAATACTCTTTAAGATATGGAGAGCACATCTTGAGGAAGCTTCTTGAAGAGAAGGCTGTGAAGTGACAAAAAAGATAAA
This sequence comes from Gymnusa sp. GC000175, assembly GCA_030264735.1. NCBI lineage: Eukaryota > Metazoa > Arthropoda > Insecta > Coleoptera > Staphylinidae > Gymnusa > Gymnusa sp. GC000175. Next base: position 11,817 of record JARJDX010075875.1, read on the forward strand.
ATAAGAAATGAGGAGATTCGGAACAGAACAATCAAATATTAATAAATACACAGAGCAAAAAAGGCTGATGTGTTAGGGACATACAAGAAGCGCCAGCGCTAGAAAGTGAGAAAAGGAAACAGAGTAAGGCAGGGGAGATCATGGCGATATGAAGTGGATAAGGCGATGAAGACGCGAAACCCCAGAGATGGGTCTAGGACAGGGGTCGGCAAAAAGTTAGAAGAGCCAAGTTGTTAAGGAAACAGAATTACAAAGGTATCAGGGAGCCACATACACACAAACACACACACACAGACAGGTTTGGAAGGAGAAAATCCGAATCGTAACAAACGAATGCACTGATAAGCGGAAAAAATGAATACAACAGATGTGTGTAGAAAAAAAAAATGCGTTCAGTAGAGTGGTGGTGAGAACGCTTTATACACAAGTTTGTTCGACGGACCTATCTCATAAAGCTGCATAAATGGAAGTTCATGTCTAAAGAGCCGCAAACGTCTATGCAAAGAGCCGCATGCGGCTCTAGAGCCGCAGTCTGCCGACCGCTGGTCTAGGAGAAACAGAAATGGCTAGAAATAGGAAAGCAGTGAGTCACTGTAAAATCCTAATACAAATAAAGAGGAAAAAGTGTTAACCTATTAAATTTTGCCACTTTTTTGCATGTAGTTTGCAATTATTGCATCCGATTGGGAATGATAGAGTTACGTGCACATGTAGGCAACAAGGCGAATTTAAAGCATTTTATTTAGACTTTCATATTTTCTTCAGCGGAATTGGGCCGTATCATATTCAATTCATTCCTTCCAACTAAGAGAATTGTTTACATTAACCAAGCTATATTTTGTTCAATTTCGTTAGTTCTAAACAATTTTTTTTATTCTTAATTTCCGTGAAGCTCAGCTTGTTAAGAAGAGAAACTACTCAATTTAGTTTTTTTAACTTAATTATTTTTTTAATGATTGAACTACTTTTAATCCTCAGTAAAATTAAGCACAGATGAAAAATTACTTTTTTTTATTCGTTTTGAATTTATTATTCTTCTGCAATCAACATTTATAAAAATTAAATTTTTATATATTTTTAACTGCGAATGAAATGTATGGCATATAAATTATTCATGATTTATGTAATGTTTCATTCAAACTTAGTGAGTTTTGTTTTTTTAATTGATTGCATACGTTTAATCAAAATAAAAATTTGCAGATAAACGTGGTGAACAATTTGTTGATAATAATTATTTTTTCCGCTTTAGCTGACTAATCAATAATGTATTTCCGCTTTTAACCATTTCAGCATGTGATCTAATAAAATAGTTGATAACACTATAAATAATTAAATATAAATATTTATATTAATCATTTTTCCCACATAGATTATCCTGTTTATTACATTTTTATGGCTTTAACAGTGTTTCTCAAACTTTTTACTTTGAGGATCGCCTCTACGGTTAACTGTAGTGACCACCTCACCACCATTGTTTATGCTAATATTCCCCAACAAAAAAATCTACGAAATGCAACATATCTTAAAAAGTCAAGTTTGTACCATTAAGAAGTAGCAAATTGATCCCCCAATGAAAAAGATGGCAGCACCACATGCGCTGGTAACCACCTAACGGTAGATTGTACGAAATCAAAAAATGTCCCGTTCTATGGCAAAGCACACACAGCAAACTTATGTGGATGCCAGGTAGCAAAAGAGCTACTGAAAAAAAAACTTTTCTAAAGAGAATAAAATACAAAAAAACACACAAATGACAAAAATAAACAAAGACAATTTATATCGAATAAGACAGTCTCATACATCTAAATTACCCAAAATAACACCAAAAACTCCTAATAATCAGAATGAACAACATATTATGATGCAAATGCTACAAAATACAATACGCAGACTAGAAAGATTGGAATACGGGGACCGTGCCTCGTAACAACAAATAATGGACCCAAAAGTCCTAAGATTAGCTTCTTTACACGCCAATGGTTTCTTAGATAGAAAACAAGAATTCGAGATCTTTCTTAATACACAACTCACTTCATGCTTGAAATCAATAAAACACATGACGCACCAGTTTTACCTAAAAAGCATACAAAGTATATGACACGATTCGTCCCGATAGTAAAGTAAAGTATAATAAAAGAATCCATAAATCATTATAAAGAATGTCACCTTAAAAGAACAGAATGAAATTTACTGTAGTACTAATTAAATCTACCAAACAAACTAAAAAGAAGACTCGTGACCTGATAGGCTTCTTCATAGCAAGAAAGATATTGTCCAACTTTATTGATGTAATAGGGATCCGGCAGTTATCTTGACGTTGAGCGAAAAATAATAAAGAAAGAAGTACGACCTATGTTAGTAAATAAAACTGCAGGCTGTAATAGTTTCAGAAGTAACCTAAAGAAAAATATAAAACCTGCAAATCAGTTCTAAAACAACAACATAACTGGTAGAAGAAGCAGAGAAATGTGTGAAAGAAATCTAGGAAGAGGCTACAATCAACATCAAAGAAATTACTCACATAACAAAAGGGAATAACTACCTCCTAGAAATTAGATTACCGGCTACATAAAAATGAAAGGTCAGAGGAAGATGCAACAAACGAGGGACCTATCAGAGGGACCAGTGAACTCTTAAGGACATCACTGGATGAACTTTAGTATCAGATGTAATAGATTAAAATTAATGGTTGGTTTAAAAAATCAGTTTTAAAATTATTGATACCTATGTATCATTTAATTAGTATCCCAATATATATTTTTTAATCTGTTAATTTTTAATATATTTTTGTACAGGTTGTCAAACACCTAAATTTGATTTTTCGAAAATCATTAATATCGTGGACACCTTGATAGTCTCGGGAATTTCCAAGAGTGCGTAGAACATAAAAGAAAGAAGGCTTAGATTATTATGCCATTTACCAAACAACTTCTACAGTATCCTTAAATCATACTTACATGAGAGATACTTCCAATAAAAATTCCAAAATGAGCATACTTCATTACAACCAATCAAATCGGGGATGCCGCAAGGAAGTGTCCTAGGACCAATTCTTTATTTAATCTACACTTTCGATCTACCAACAACAAAAAATGTAATGACAGCAGTTTTTGCAGATGACACCGCCATCCTGGCAAATCATAATAACGCTGATACAGCAACTAAGTTACTACAAAAAAATCTAGAGCAAATAGCGCTGTGGCTTAGAAAATGGCGAATCAAAGCTAATGAATCCAAGTCCATACAAGTAACTTTTACAATGAAGAGGAACACCTGTCCACCAGTAAATTTTAACGGTCACCAGTTGCCACAA